>DXKC01006872.1:0-16157 GCA_031170775.1 Cymbopogon citratus
CTATTGCTCATCTTTTCCAAAGTTTCATGCAGAAGTTGTGTGATTGTGTCATAGGAGGATCCTGCTGGCTGGTCAATGGCCCCAAGCAGGGTTTTTTTACCGACCGGTCGGCGATAACCGCCGGCCGGCGGTAACGGTTTACCGGACCGGTAAGAACGGTTACCGATTTATACCGGTCAGATTCAAATTCAAATTTGAAACCCCTGTGAATCGGTAACCGACTGGTAAACCGAGCGGTTAGGAGCGTTTACCGGTCGGTAAGAGCGGTTTACCGGTCGGTAATCCAATTGTGTCAAAATTTTTCAAATGAAAAATGAAAAATATTTTAAAAAAATGCTAAAAAAATTCCTAAAAATAGTTCATGATTTATAGAATCCAATGATGTCAATATTTTTCAAATTTGAGTGCGTTTAGTATTTATTTAGACCTTCATGATTTAATGGGCCTTAACGGGCTAACCGTTTTTTTCTTTTTCTTTTTTTTCAAACTTCTAAACGTCTAAATAAATACTAAACGAACTCAAATTTGAAATATTTTGACACCATTGGATTCTATAAATCATGAACTATTTTTAGAAATTTTTTTAACATTTTTTTTAAAAAATTTAAATTTGAAATTTGGCAAACCGGTACCGGTCGGTACCGTTACCGGTCCGGTCCGGTAAGACCAGTAACCGTGGTAACCGGACCGGTAACGGTCGGTAAATTTAACCCTGGCCCCAAGCCCCCAACAACCGTGTGCAGAAATGCAGAATGCTAAAGCGACCCACACAAACCGGCGCCTTTTATGTAACCTGAAGATACTCTAACGATCAACATAGCCACGGTTGGTGAAACAGAAGCATAAAAAGTGGTCGCAGGTGTCTCACAATATCCAGTCACGCCATCCAAACACGGGGGGCAGAACATATGGGCCGTAAAACTGGTACAAATGCAGAGAAAATGGAAACATATAATGGTACAAGTGCTTAGAAAATGGAAACAACATATATTGCTAAAGAACTCGATGATTCGAGTCGGCCATTGTTGTTCTACACATCGGTGTCCAATACAAGTTATCTATAATCCGAACTGACAATAAATAATTTCTATTTCCTGTGGTCCCTACTACACTTTGAAATTCAACCCTACAACAAATTACTGTATGCAGCTTTGTCTTATCTTCAACCTCTTGAAATGGTCTCGTACTCTTCTTCCACTTCAGTATACGAAACCATTTCAGCATGCAGGTTTCTTGCCGGAATATGGTCAGAAATTTTGACGCCACGGAAATATGGTATGGACTTCCTACTGTGCGAAATGATTTGCTAGAAATCTGAATGATATATACAAATCAAACTCGAATGGGTAATCGGAGTTCTGCATAGCGGGCACTCAGGCTTCTCGTTGCACCACTCCATTATGCAATTCCTGCATGGTATGTGATGAGTTGTCAAAGCGTTGATAGATGAATGTTCATAACTGTCAAGGCTCAGTACATGACCATTGCAAAAAACAACTTTTACCAGCAGAAAACATGTCCACAGGTAGTGGCAGTAGGATTTTGCCGGGTGCTGAGACAGAGGGTGCATTTGCTCTTGCCACTGGAAGCCTGAACATTAGACATAAAGTAAAGTATAAGCATTACACAAATCCATGAGTACAGTACAGTAAACTAAACAAGTATAATTGAAGCGGTTGAAAGCACATGTAACTCAATCTGTTGTCTTTAAATGTAACATTTGTGGACTAATGGTTCGTTCCAGAGACAAACTGTTTTGAATGTGTATCAAAAGAACTATGTGGTAGTATAAACCTGTTTTCCTCTGTAAATATCTGGCTTAGTTAATGGAGTATCATAAAATTACCTAAAGGTAGTACATTACAAAGATAGCCAAATACTCAAAATTTATTTGACAAAGCAAATACCTCTGAATGAGGTGCTATATCTGCAGCTTTACCACTGCGGATGTCGCTGATGATATTCCCATCTTCATTTAGAACAGGAATGCCCCGACCTGGTTTAACATTTACCACGAAAAAAAATAGAAACAAATAGTTAAGTATTACATTGTCAGCGAGCAGACTCTAAGATTCGGCACATGAGACCAGAAGATTCAGCATAAGTCAAATTATGAAATTAAGTACAAGAGAGTGCACCTGTAGACGATGGATAGCTTCCAGACGATATTTGATTAATGGAACTAGCTATTGATGATATATTACTTCTTCGGAGTCTTTCAGCTCCGAGAATACACAACTGAATCAACAGAAAAATACCCAAGATCTGATACCTGCAAAATGTTGTGATCTAACTTTTATCTGTTGGTGAATTTCAATCTTTCAAAAGGGAAACAGTTTACATGAATATGACAAAGTAATTGAGATATGCAAATTCAGTTGTTGACATGTAAATTGACAACATCCTTTGTTGTATCAAATAAAGTAGATAAGCAAATAGACAAAACATTTACCTAGGCCTTTGATTCATTGGCTTGCCAATGAATACATAGCGGATACCAGCTGCTCGCTTTGGCAAATGATAATACAATCCTACAACAAAGGGAGCATACCAAAAAAAAAATGTCACATAGACAAAAGTTATAGTACATATATACATATATGTGTCACATAATAAATAAGAAATATCTGGTCCGAACAAATCGTCACCACACAGCTAAGCTTGTGGTACACTATTACCAAGAAGCTGAAGCCCACTGCTCATGCATTGAATAAATGAATTGGAATGCCAAACTAAGAGCATATGTGTTTGGATATGCAGACAACCAGATTTCATAAGACCCAGTCCAGGCATTTCCATTTGCCTACTAACTCACAATCAGTCCATTTTTTTAACAATCAGTCCATCGCAAATCCACAATCCAGTTGTCCTCAATCATATATATATATAAACTACAATTGGATCTTACAGTCTATTGAACAAAACATACCTTCAAAATAGAAGAACATAAGATTTGTCCGGATAGCCAATTGTATAACATCTTGAGCATATGGCAGCATCTAAGAACATAAAGTAGATAGCATAGACGTATTAGGCAAGAAAACCGTTTCGTCATGCTAATACCTCTGTGAGTGAATCTAGATGAAAAGTAGCAGAGAGAGAGAGAGAGAGAGAGAGAGAGAGAGAGAGAGAGAGAGAAGGAAAAAACCCTTACTGAAGGCCATTTCTGAAGAACCCATTGCCACAAGGCATGAACTCGGCCTCTTAACCTTGATAGAGCAGAAACACTTAAGCTTGTTGAAGGAATGTCACTATTTGTGACAGCTTGTGCAATGCCATTCTCATTACTAGAATTATCACTTTCAGGATGATCATCGAACTGAGATTCATTGAGCGCAATACTACGGGCAACAATTCTCGAGCTGTTAAAAACATTATGGATAGAAAAGTAAAATCTAATCAGCCTTTTTTTCTGCAAGAATATAATGGTTGAAGGAGCGTGACAAGCTATTTGTTTCAAACCTGATCCGTTCAGCGAGATAGGGCACAGTAGTTTGGTACAAAATGAATAGGATCCGCCTTGCAGGAGTAGGTGGAAGTCCATGCGAGGTAGCAACCTGGATTAGTTCAATTACAACATGGACAGCATCAGTATAGTCATATCACATTGTTGCGAATAACTTTTACGGGCCACAAATTTGTATGAGAGGGAACAGTTTTTTATTTCACTAGCTATTATATTGAGTCTTCTCTTATCATTTACTTCATGGGATTTTTTAGTGTGTATTTAATTTCAGGTGCAAAGTAAATCCTCAGTAAAAAAGTCAATTTACTTAACCACACTTCAGGGAGTAAGGCCATCCTGGATGTAGTACTCAACACCTTCTTTTGCCAGTAAACGGTGGATGCATGTGAGGAGAGGGAGAAAATTGGGACACACCTCTCCTCAATGGCAAATTGTCCTCAAAACCATACTAGCAAGACAATTGTTCTATTGGTTGGAGTCCCAAGAGATATGTAACTGAAGTTTAGTGGGTATAATAACCAGTTTCAGTTCAAGGGTTGTGTGGAATTATACAAAAAATTTTAAGGGATTAAACTTGCCTTGTCCATGATCTCTGTAACTGCTATGCAAATAAAAATAATAATACATGTCCAACAAATATGTACTGGAAAACTATAGCATTAGAGGCAACTTGATGAAGCATAATAGGATCTATTTATAAATATAAAATCTACATGAAGTATAAGGCCCAATCAAATAGCTGAAAAGCAGAAAAGAAAGAAAATAAAATATAATGCTAAAGATGAAAAAGGTGCTATGACCTGAGATATATCACAATATTCCTCGCCAAGTGTTTGCTGGCCTGAACCAGTTGTTAGCAAGTAGTAAAGGGATTGACCAAGCAACTTTATCTGTGAAAGATCAAATCAATGTAAGTTACTCCCACATTTATTATATACTCCCCACTGAACAAATAGCAAAAACTAGGGAAGAAAAATAATACTCAAATTCATACATCATAGGGCAGCTCTGTGGAATAAAACATGTCATTCAAAGTAACAGAAAGGGCCTTGCAGTTGCAGTTATTTTATAAAGCGCAATAACCACCGTGCTCTACAAAGGTGACATATACTTCAGAAGTCATTTACAAACTATTGAATCAGCCCCATTTGAATCATTAATCATTCCGGACATTATTTACCATATGTTTACATTTTCTAGGTACCCCCAGTACAAAATGGTTACCTTTAACTAGGTCTTCGAAAAACTTCACATTAGTGACAACTAGACCAGAGTATGGAGTATTCACATCTAACAACACCTAATACAACAGTCAATCCAAGAGCCAAATTTTATAACCTAGCATACAAAACTGATAGGCTCCATATATATACTTCGGAGAATTCATCCCATGGAAATGATATAAACCATTCATAATCACCCATTGGAAAAAAACCCAAAACGTATTTAACAGACCAAAAAAAATCGTACAGAGCAATAGGTTCGGCTAGTAACATAGGTTCGGCTGGTGGATAAGCCGGCTGATGCTGTTTTGTTATGAGAAAAATACTGTATAATGGCTTGTAAGTTCATGCGAACAGGGCGTAACCAACTGCCCCTGCGTAAGTAGAAGGAAATGTTAAAAGAGCCAAGCAGCTCTCACCTCATTCTGGTAAGCAACAGCAACCCTGGTACCTATAGCATCATCGTTACAGAGCAAAACACCTCAAATCACAGTCAATTCCACAAGGAGAGGCTAATTTTAGGCAAACCGAAGAGTACTCGCGTACCGAAGATATGCCGGAACGCGTCGCGGCATGCCTCCGTGACGTGGGCTGCGTAGCTGTCGTCCTTCTCCGCCGCCCGCATGATCTCCGGCTGCGCCGCCCCGGGGAACCTCCGTGGCCGAGCGGGCGGATTGCTCCCGGCGCCGGCGCCGGAGCTGGGGCCCGCATCGCCGGCGGGGGCGCCTGCTCGCATCTCTGCTCGCACGCGGACTCCGTACTACTCCACGCGATAGAGTTCCAGAGCGCGTGAGAGCTCCGACTCCGAGGGGGGAGCTTCGTGTTCGCACGCCTACTCTGGGCCTGCCCTGCCGGGCCGGGCCGGGCCGGGCCGGGCGGTTATGATGGGAGTTTTGTCCAAACGCCCCTGCTCTTAGTACCATTTCGTTTTTAACCTTTCAGTACTCCGAGAGTCGAGAGAAACCGACGCAACCGCCCCTTAACCACTTGGTCCCTAGATTATTTAGGGTTCTGGGTTCTCGAGTCGGCGGCGACTGCTTTCTTTGTTTTGGAAGACGATTTGGTTTGGCGGAGAGAAGGTTGTGCTTGTAGTAGATCTAAGTTAAGGAAGGACCGAAGGAGTCGCCATGAGCCGTTCAGGGCAGCCTCCGGATCTGAAGAAGTAACCTCGCCCTCCTTTCATCTCGAGCTCTATTTGTTCTGTTGCTGGTTCTCTGTTTTGATGGGATTTTAACTCATTTTCTTTTTCTGTAAATTCCAGGTACATGGACAAGAAGCTCCAAAGTAAGTTCCTGCAGATCCTTCAGTCTTTTTGTAGCATTATTATTAGTTATGCACTGCTAGTAATTTTACATCCAGCTATTATTATGCGCCGGCACAGAGTTGTCGTCACATGTTAAAAGATTTATTAAAATTTGGGAGATGGTGTGACTATACTAGGTTTATGTTGGTCTGCATCATTTATCATTGTTAACTGGCGTATGGGATATTACAGGGCACACTTGCTGATTTCTAGTGACCTTCACTGTGTTCCCCTTGTCTCGAGTTTGTTGGTGCAGTTGAGTTCTTCTGGGAAGCTATGGGTTGATTGTTTAAATGATGCATATTTGTCATAGTTACTCTGATAGGGGACATTTACTGTTTTGTTCTGCTTTGTAAACTAACATCCACCAGATTACATATACATATGTGCATATCATGTGCAGCCTGATATGCTCTTTACGTCTTCTTATTGTGTTCGGGCCCTTTTTCCCATATGTTGTTGTCATTTATCTCTTGTTTTTGTCCTTTATCAATAATAATGGGGTTGCTCTGAATGATGAACTTATTTGAAAAGCTATGGATTTAGTTCCCAAATGAAGCACTTTTTTTGTCATAATTACTCTGATAGGGCAGCTTGATGATTGCATAGTCATTCTTCCCAATTCAGTGACTCTTTGAGGGGGTGAAACAAGTGGACTCACCAGTAGGCCAAAAAAAAGAAATTAAACTTGAGAAGTTGATGAAGCATTTTTGGCCCATTGAATCTATCTCATCTGATCTGAATATGCACCGCCTTTAAGATCCATATACTTGTACTTGTGCTACTTTTTGTTTTATTCAGTAGAAATTTTTTGGAGCCAATTTATCTTCTTGGTGTTTCTATTGCACTGTTGGAACTGTGGCTTCTTTGGGAATGACAACATAAAATTGTACAAAAATTTAAATTGCTGAATTGTTATTCATTATAGTATTTTTTAATCTTGTAAATCTTGTATTGGATCACATACTCCTCTGTCCCAGAAAGGTAGACGTCGGAGCATTAGAATTTTCTGTCGACATTCATCATAGTATTTTCATCTTGTAAACCTTGCATTAATTACATGCGTGCCTGATAAAGCTGCAGTGTTAGTATCTCATGTTTTTCATGGCTAAGATGCTTAAATATATGGATGATAGCAGAAGTCCTACCATGCTATTATCAGGCATGTCATGATTAAGCTCCATGCATAATTGGTGAATTTGGATCTGATTTTGAATGGTTGCTGCTTATTCATGTTGTGCAGAGATTTCATTTTGATCTGATTTTGACATAGCATCTAATCTTGCACTTGCAATATAGTTTATTCACTCACTAACTCTCTCCTTAATTTTGGCCAGTCAAGCTGAATGCAAACCGTGTTGTCATTGGCACACTTCGTGGATTT
Source organism: Cymbopogon citratus (assembly GCA_031170775.1). Lineage (NCBI taxonomy): Eukaryota > Viridiplantae > Streptophyta > Magnoliopsida > Poales > Poaceae > Cymbopogon > Cymbopogon citratus. The sequence goes on from DXKC01006872.1 coordinate 7,377, forward strand.
GATCAGTTCATGAACCTGGTTATTGACAATACAGTTGAGGTCAATGGAAACGAAAAGAATGACATCGGGATGGTGGTGAGTAATTGTCTTATTTTTATCTCTACTATATCAAATGCTCTCCTTGCAGTATATTTGGTATGGAGATACTTGTCAATTTGTTCTGATGGTATGATGTAGCACTTATACTTAACATCTTCTGCAGGTCATCAGGGGAAACAGTGTTGTCATGATTGAAGCACTCGAACCAGTTGCCAAGGCTCAGTGAACTTTCTGCGGATGTAGAAATGGTTTCATTCGATAAGCTAGTAATTTTAATTCAAAACTGTATCCCATTTGGCATGTTTTAGCCTGAGTCCCCCCCACCCTTATTCACTTGCAAGCTTGAACACCTTTTGTATAGTTCAGCAAGATTTACGCTTCCTGGTGTTATTCTGCTGGAATTTGTGCTTCGTGGTATCATGCTAAAGAGGGTGGGTTTGAATTGTGATATGTTCCTGATCGTAGCAGCAGTTGCCAGTTCAGTTTATCGTCTGCTGTAGGAAATGGGATATCGACACATATTGGTGAATTTGGATGGTGACTGGTGACATACCATTTGACAGAGTTTCTGACTTTGCTCGTTTTGGTTTGATAGTAACACCAAATGGCCTTTTAGCACTTATAGCAGTTTGCTCTCGTGACAGCCAACCCAGTTTGCATTCCTATTATGTAAACTCAGTTTGCGAGGATACAGTGCCGCTGTCTCCGTAATGTACTTTGTGGTTTGCTGATGTTGTCATCGCCTCCTTCAGCGACAATGCTTGCATCTACATAGGTCTCCATGTATAACTATAATATTTGCCAGGTTGCAGTGCTTGCATCACCATAGGTTCTCTATGTAGGTGTACTTAATTTATGGTTTGCTGATGCTATCCCCTCATATGTTGATAAAGGTTTTTTTTTTCTTTGTCCACCCGTCAGACGTATTCCTTAATATAAACACTGTCCGTAAAATGGTCGTGTAATGCAACATGCACACGCTGTCCGTGAACTTACCTGCAACTGCAATGGAAGGCCTGTTTTTTTCTATGAAAAACGAACTGTTTTTTGTAAAGTTTCTATACAGCTCCTATAAAGTTCCTGCGTAATGTGTACAACCTTCTAAAGGCCTGTTTTTTCTATGATGAAAACAAACTGATTCCTATAAAGTTTCTATACAATTCTTATGAAGTTTTTGAGTTCCAAAGGGCCCTAAACTTGTGAAATACGTTCATCGTTCCAAAGTCCCTAGAAAATCATTTTGGTTGAAATGAGACATGGAAATGAGATGGGTTATGCGTAGAGGTAGGCTTTTTTGGGATAGGGTTAAGCATCTTCGAAAGTCTTCCTCATAGTCAGCTCTCTCAAGATCCTCACTCGAAGAGTCATTTGAATAGAAATTATTCTCTATATATTTCCACCATCCAACAGCTTCTTCGTAGCTTTTTGCTAATTTAGAGAGCCAACCTCGCTCTTCATCTTTAGCTGATGAGAAACTAGAATAGATGATGGCAATGTTTAAAATTCTATTTAAAGAATATGTTAGAAGGCATACAAATTTATATTCGTCTCAATACGAAAAGATATAAAAAAATCTCTTAGAGCTACTTTGAGAGTGGCATCCGTATCACTTGTTTGGATAGTTTTTGTTTAGGTTTAGGTTATATATTGGATCGACATGCTAGTAAAAAAAACATCTTCATCGTTGCCTGCGGGCCATGATCCTCCACCTTGTTCATCCATATGTCATCCATTTGGAAATGTTCTTTTTTTTTAACTTTTCCTTAACTTTCATGGTCTTCCAATCCATCCCACACGTCTCCGGCCTCTCTTTGGGAGTTGAGCAGTTTTAGTTTTGACTTCTCCATGGCTCGAGATGAAGTCCTCAAACAATGCCAAACTCTACGAGAAATAATGAATAGCTTTTGTGAGAAATGGTTTTACGAATGAAGCAACCGAGAGGCGAATCCATTTTTTTATGTTCGCGCACAAGATCGAGGGCGGAAGGGCCTCCTTTGTTGGGGCTTCTCCTATTTAAGCGTTTATAAATCTTTTTATAAATCTACGCAGAAGAAGTTAACTTAATGTGAGCTCATAGGGTGAATCTGTATTTTAGGGTCTCTGTTTGGAACTTTCTCACCAACTTTTTTTTTAGGAAGCCATTTGGCGCACTTCATTGATCTTGGATAACTGTTACATCGTTCAACAAGGCTCTTTGCTTAAAACCCATCATAGAGCCGCTTCAAAAAAAAAAAAGAGTTTGTAGCACCTATCTAGGTGCTCTCATAACTCCTCCATCTTTTTCCCTAGAGTGGAGTTCTTGGAGTTGTACCTATTTATGTTTGGCTAAAAATCATGAAGCGGAACTTGAAAACCAAAAAGGCCCTTGTTTCTTCTGTTAAAAAAAATTTTTTTTGAGCAAATTCTGTTAAAAATTACTGTACTAAGCTACCGAACATGACTTTCTCCGGCTTCAAAGGTTTGCTGGGCTATTACAAGAAAGGCTTTGGTGGGCTTATGAGTGATTATTTTGACAAAGAGGGCCCAGGTCCTCGCAAGCCCACCAGCCACTAGCCACCGCACAAACCCTAACCAATTGTGGTACTCTCTATATATTTCCACTCGCATTTCACATCGCAGCAATCTAATCCTCCTCCCTTGCCGCCGCCGCGACGAGCCGCCGACCTCTCCACCGTTCATTCTCCAATGGCGTCGACTCACGCAATCAGCAAGAAGCGGAAGGTGAGCCTCCTTGCCGTCCCCGTGTTGATCCCTTGCTCCGCTTGCGTGGCCCCCATGGATTCGATGTCTCATCATGCGTCGTTTGCACGCAGTTCGTGGCGGATGGCGTGTTCTTCGCGGAGCTGAATGAGATGCTCACCCGCGAGCTCGCAGAGGACGGCTACTCCGGCGTCGAGGTGCGCGTCACCCCCATGCGCACCGAGATCATCATCCGTGCCACCCGCACCCAGAACGTCCTCGGTATGTGCGCGTCTACAAACCCTCATTCCGATTACAGCGGTGATTACTTTGGGTCTGAGGTAGTTTGGTTGTTGAAACTGAATTTTTCGATCTCGCTTAGGCGAAAAGGGCCGGAGGATCAGGGAGCTGACTTCTGTGGTTCAGAAGCGCTTTAACTTCCCGGAGGGTGGCGTTGAGCTCTATGCAGAGAAGGTGAACAACCGTGGGCTCTGCGCCATTGCTCAGGCCGAGTCGCTCCGCTACAAGCTTCTTGGTGGACTTGCCGTGAGAAGGTTATACTCTTGTGTAGCTACCTTGCATCACACTGCTATGTGATATGCATTTCTGGGATGCTGTACGGTCGTAGTCACTATCACAGCAGGCTGAGCTCGTTGCCGTGCCAGACCTGTGTTCGAAGGTGACGAAATTGACCATCCCTCCATTGCATTTTATATTAGTGGGAGGTTTTATTGCTCTTCCATTGCTCAAGTGTTGGAGGGATATGAACTTATGAACTAGCTCAATTTTGGAGATTAGTTGTTTTAATTTGTGTCATGTCATCTATAAAGCAAATAGGTTACCCTGTACCAACTTTGTGTCGGAAGATGACTATATCACTTGTGCCAACTGGAATTGTATCTATGAGAAGCTTTGGTGATAGGCTTCTGATATATTTCTGATTGGTCACATTACTTGCTTTTTTTGTATGGTTTGAGCTTGTTTTATTATTCATTGATGGTTGAAGCTTCAAATGCTGTCTAGTCCTTTTACTAAATCAGTCTGATTTGATTTTCAGGGCATGTTATGGTGTTCTCAGGTTTGTCATGGAGAGTGGTGCTAAGGGATGTGAGGTGTGAACCCCCAAATCAAAACCAATGCAGTTTTAATTAGAGTTCATTCTTGATATAGAATATCTATAGTGACAAGCCTTTTTTTTTACCAGGTTATTGTAAGTGGCAAGCTCAGAGCCCAGCGTGCTAAGTCTATGAAGTTCAAGGATGGGTACATGATTTCTTCTGGTCATCCTGTCAACCTATATATCGATTCAGCTGTGAGACATGTTCTCTTGAGACAGGTTTGATCCTTGTTACTATATGCTATCCTGTTTTGCAAACATATAATGAAAAAAAAACTCTTATTAATACTCTAGTTGACTTGCCTTCAGGGTGTGCTTGGTATCAAGGTTAAGATTATGCTTGACTGGGATCCAAAGGGCAAGCAAGGGCCAACAATGCCTTTACCTGATCTGGTTACAATTCACGAGCCTAAGGAAGAGGATGAGTTCTTAAGGCCTCTTGCAGCTGAAATCCCGGTTGCCTAAAGTAAAAAGTTTCAGTGGGGCCTATGGTTGTGGTCCGCCTTTTGTGTCTGTGTAATGTTTATTATTAACTTGTTGAAAGTAAAAATGGCTTTACTTTCTATAGTTGCAAACAGTGACAATCAATATATTCTTTCTGCTTCTCACTTTAATGTTTATTTGTTTGTATCTTGCTGCTCTATATTAGCCTGTGATTCACTTGGCTTGTCTAGTAGTCTTTGATCAAGTATTTTTATAGTGATGATGACAGGCACAATATGCTAGTTACAGTTTATAATTTTCTACTATTGTGTTATTTAGACTGATGGAACAATTACAAGAATGCTTTCCTTTTTTGTGGCAAAAATTCATGAGTCGTTAATTGTTTGCCTACTATGGTCCTGCAGGATAGTGTGTCTCGGCTTTACGCAATTATGATGCGTCTTTTGCCGAAAGTGTTTCCTGCTATATCAATCTGAGGAAAATGGGCAGTTGGGTTAAGCATATCTGCTTTCTCCAACAATCATTTTCCTCTCATGTACTCAGAAACATATTATTTTTTATGTTATATATGCTGGCATCATTTGTTTTGTCTGTTCCATTTCCATAGAGTTAGGCTATAAGTTTCTATTTGTCTACTGTACAATTTATAGATGTCAGAACAGCTACTCTACATCCATGTTTTTCTCATCTGTACTGTCATGAGTTTTCTTCAGTTCTGCACTTTGCTCTGCAGGATAGTGTGTATCGGCTTTATGCTAACTTCTATGCATTTTGTGCCGAAAGTGTTTCCTGCTATATAGATTGAAGGAAAGTGGGCAGTTGGGTTAGACTTGTTTCTTGTTTTCTCCAACAATCATTTTCCTCTCATGTTACTTAATACATATGTTCATAAGACAACAGTTTCTGAATTGCTGGCTTAGTATGTACATGCTTTAACTGCTTTAGACTGTATGAATGTTGGGAGAATGGAAAATGGTTTGTTGCATGCTTTTGTTTCTGGTTTGCAATGCCTTTAGTTTGAATTCCATGTGCAGGACTTGTCTAGCCAGGCATTTAAAAACTTAGTGTTACTTGCCATCTGAACTTTCCTGCTAGATCAGTTTAAGAAAAATGGGCAGTTGAGTTAGGCCAGATGTCTTGTGGTTTCCTCAACAATCATTTTTCTCATATTTTGTCCCTAATAAGTAATAATTCTTTGGTTAACTCTTTAGAAAGGCAACGTATGCTATGCAAAGCAGCCCAATCTAGCCATCGGATTAGATTTCTGTAGTCTTGATTAGAGTTTGCATAGTTTGCACAGGAGGCTGGTTTGCATAACATACGTTGCCCTTGAGAAATGCTTTAGGTTTTTGACCTATATGCTGGTTTTAGTGGTAGGTTGCTGGTTCTAGGTTTAAGTTTTTTTTATCCTTGATGGATGAGAAATTTACTGTTATTAGTGCATCTGGTTAGTGCAGGATTTTTGTATCGGCAGCATGCTGATAATTGTGCAATGTTACCGAGCGGTCCTGCAAAATTGATCCCAGGGAGGATGGCCTTTTTCTCTGCATTTAGTTTTATCACTGAATGCAGTAAGCTCTCCTCTGTATATGTTTTTAGGAAATTTTGTTGTTGTTTGCTTTGGTGTTTTTGTAAGTCTTGCAAATCATTCATTTAGCGGCTTTATAAGACTTTGAGTTATGGTTGGTATACACTCAAATTTGCAAACAGTGTAGGCGAGTTGGTACTATCTTAACATTATAACAGTCCCTGTTTAACATCATTATAACAGTCCCTGTTTAACATAAAAAAACAGTCCCTGTTTGGGATTGGTTCCATCTATTCACAAGTTTGTACCAGTTTGCGTTTTGGTTGGTTTGCGTTTGGTTAGATCAACAGTTTGTGGATTTACCTAGCGAAGTTTAGTGGAGCCACCTAGCGAAGTTTAGTGGAGCTGAAAAGGTTGGAGCTCTTCTGCTGGAGCACTCTTCTATCTATATGTACCAGCGTCACAGCTTTGCCTTCTATGTAATTATGCTGTAAATTAAGCTCAATATTTGTCAGAACTTAAATACGATAATGTGGCAAATGTTTCGATTCACAGCTTTACCTTTCATATAATTATTATGATGTAAATTAAGCTCATTATTTGTCAGAATGTTTGGCTATTGTTTTGATTATGCTCATTAGCAATCGTTTTATGGTGATGTTTGGTTCCCCGCCACCAAGCAGCCCCTATTTTATGGGTTTTTGAAATGCCAAATAGGCTGTATAGTGAATGGTAAAGATGTTTAAATGGTCATGGCAAGTTGCTAATGAAAATTGAAAAACCTGAAACAAGCTTCAATTGAAAAATATGAAACCTACTTTAAGGCAAGTATGATGATTTCAATTGAAAATTATGAAACCTACTTCAAGGCAAGTATGACGGGGTTACAAACAGCCTATGTCCGCAGCAGCTTTGCTAACCGGCAGTTTGCCGGCCACCTTAAGATGGGCGGGCTCGCTTGGTGCCGCTGTTGCTGGCACCGCCGCCGCCAGTGCAGGATGGGCACTTGTACTGCTTGATGTGCTCGGCCTTTGCCGCCGTGATCTTGACGCACTTGCCGTGGAACCACTTCTCGCAGAGGTCGCAGCAGATCCAAAACTCATCGGGGCCATAGCTTTCCTTGCACGCGCCGCACAGCGTCTCCCCGTGCTCGCCCTCGCTTGCACTGCCATCTTCCTCACCGCCCGTGCCTTCCTCTGCTGGGGTACGGGGCTTTGTCTGCTTCACCTTAGGCTCTGGTGGTTTCTGCATGTTTAGAGGGGAAGTCGATGAAACACAGATACAGGATGGATAGTGTTCTGAATGCTCCCTTGGTGTACAAATGCTAGAATTTGGAAGCTAAATTAAGCTTTCATAAGTACATTAGCTTTCGACAAACAATAAACTAGCACAGATTCGGTACAAGTAATGCTGACAAGTAATACTAGGTTATACACAAGATCAAACATATGACAAATGGATTGAGCAGATGCAAGAAATAAACTAGAAATGAACTATAACACTTTAAAAATAAATGGCACACTGCTGCGCTTTATGGGTAACTATAGCAAAGAGAATTTTTTTTAATAGATGATTTCAAGATTAGTCAAAACTCATGGAATAAGGATGTACCTAGAGAATTAGTAGTACCTTTTTGTTGTTAGACTTCGGTTTGATATTGCTATGGTTACTACTGCTTGGTGTTGCTGGTGTTGATGCCTTGGTTTCACTCTTCCCACTAACGATTTCAAAAGCCAAAGGAAGATCCTCAATCAAACTATAGAGGCGCTTCCTGCATAACGACAGGTAAGTCTTAGTGATCCATAGTGCAAAATAAAGGTACAAACTAAGAAAAATGCTAGAAAAAGTGATTTTCTTGAAGAAATGCCACTAACATTAATCATACCAGGACAACTCCCCGTGCCCACTGACCCACCCCTTCCCAAACAAAACATTCTTACTGAAACCATCACAAATACTACTGGAAGTTTACTGACTAAAACCAAATTTTCAATAATCCTAGCCCTACCAAATCACTTTGTATCCTCTCAGTTACCTAGGTCTAATAAGACATGACAACATTGCAATGAAGAGAAATATTTCGCATTGCCACTGTTCGAGGTTAACATATTTCAAACCAGTTTCAAATTCCTTCACAGAAATTCATTTGGTGCAATTTGACTATGCCATTCCTTAGCAAGGGCAAATAATTCCAAGCAGATGACACACTGTCTGCTGTGTCCGAATTCATTTTTATTCATGATTCTTTAGTACTCATCATTAATGCAGAAACTCAATTCTATGCGATTTGACTATGTCACTCCCTAGTGAGAGAAATAATTCCAAGTGGATGACACACTGTTCAGGTTCATTTTTATTCACAGTTCTTAAGTAGTACCTATAATTTATACTATGTTATCTGTATCTATCGCCTGTCAAAATGGGTGGGAAAACTTTGCATTACAACCTGTAGAAAAGCTTTGCATAAAGTGGGAAAACTTCAAGGATAAAAGAGAAAGACAAAGAATAAAAAAAGATAAAGAGATTGCAGTACATATTCCAGAAAGATAGAATGAAAATTAACCTGTCATTTTTATTGAAACCAAACCGAGCACCAAAGTAAAATGCAACAGAAAGTAACCATGCATCACTGTGTGCAGCAACCATGGACAACCACTCTTTTTCCTGCATTCCATCTCTTGCAAAGTTTATTCCTAATGCTGGTTCTGGGAGCTCAGGTGGCACCTCTTCAGCAGGCAAATTTACTTCCCAGCTCTCATTAGGAAACCCATACAGGCACAAATTCTCTTTTTCTGCAAAAGAGAACACTTGGTCATGCTAAGCTGGAGAAATATATTTGTGGTAATTATTAATAACATGATCAGTAGACATCTCATTAAGAAAAAAAGGGGGATGGAAATGCTCAGAACTTGGACACGATTTAACTCAGCAATCTAACTCTGATCACTTCACTTTACTGAGGTCATCATCTCCG
>DXKC01006882.1:0-15667 GCA_031170775.1 Cymbopogon citratus
AAGTGGTTATGAAAGGTAGAAGGTTGGTAATGGTGAAAGCTTAATTCTACTTTGCTCCTTGAAGAAATGTACACCTCTCTTTTGAGCTTGAAAACTTTATGGAGAACTTGGGTTGCTCACAATCTTTCTAAATTGGAACATTTGTCCTCCTTCTCTTCTCTTTTTTTATTTCTTTTTTCAGAGCACCCAAGTCTCTTTTTGGATATATTGATGAGAGGTAACAATAAAGTGATATTTGGAGCTATATTGCATAACAAAGGGGCTAGCAATGGATGAAGGGTCTCTTTATATATTCACTCCCAGTGTAGGAGTAGAACAATTTTTAGTGGATCTAAATGGAAAGCATGTGGATGCGTACTTCTAGGATGGAAGTAGCATAAATGGGTGGAGTGTACGTGATCCTGATTTTAACCGCATGACCAATTCCTAAGGGTCGACACAGCTTGACCATACTCAATGCTTACAAGTAGTAAATATAAGTGGAGGTTTTCTAGTCTAACAAGCATGTATATATGGCTGTGTTAGGAATTCAAACTCTTATCATACAGGAACTCATCATACAGTATTTTTATATGTTTAAAAATTAAATTCTCCAGAACTCTAGTATCTCTAGGAACAGGACAAATAGCAGCTCAGAACTTCCTATATCACATCCGTCAATTTCCTAGACTTAGATCAAGCATTTGCTACCCACAAGTTTCAGGTTCAGAGCAATTCTTAAGTCAAAACAATTATGTGCAAAATCTGGGAGAGTTCAAGGTTGAAAACTAGGTACTTGAAAGGAATTACGGCAGAGCAACTATTCATCATTTCCATGCAAAGAGTCCACCTTTAGAGTTCATTTTATTTTAGTAGGCAAACAATCTTTGTACACTCTCTTAAAGATCACAAGAAGACTACTAAGTTAAGAAAAACTTTATTTTGTTTTATGGTTATGCATATTTTTATTTTTGTATACTAGCAAAGGAAAAATAGATAAACCATAGGGGAAAGAAATACTTACCTTGATTCATGTGGGGGTGCCTCCCTCAAGCTAGATGTTAACATAGTCTTTCACTCTAGTGGCTTTATGTAGGTCTCACTCTTCTCAAGCTTCCAATCCCGCAAAGCTCAAATAGACAACATAACTCATGGAACTGATTAAGTGTTAGGCACATAAGTATTAGTTGTCTAGAGCCAATGGGATTGATTGATGTTTTTAGAGTGGATCATTAAATTGCAAGAATTCAATTAAGTCAATTTCCTCTAAGTCCTCAGGTTCAAGAAATACTTTCAAACGTTGGCCATTTACCTTGAATATGTTACATGAATCATCCTAAAGTGTGATAGCACCATGAGATGCAACTTCAATCACCTTGAATGGTCCTTCCCATTTGCTTCTAAGCTTTCCATGACCAAAGAGCTTCACTCTTGAGTTGAATAGTGGAACTTTGTCTCCAGGCTTGAACTCCTTGTGCTTGATTCTCTTATCATGCCATCTTTTGGTTCTCTCCTTATAAATCTTGGAGTTGTGATAAGCCTTTTATCTCCATTCTTCTAACTCTAAGATCTGCATCTGATGGTTCCTGCCAGCTAGATGGAGATCCATGTTCCATTTCTTGATTGCCCAATAAGCTTTGAATTCCAATTCAACAGGCAAGTGGCATGTTTTTCCATATACTAGCTGGTAAGGTGACATGCCTATGGGTGTTTTGTGTGCAGTCCGGTATGCCCATAGTGCATCATGAAGCTGGTACTTCCATTTCTTTCCCATCTCATCGACGGTCTTCTGTAGGATGTTCTTGATTTGCTTATTTGATGTTTCTGCTTGCCCACTTGTTTGGGGGTGGTATGGAGTTGCAACATTGTGCTTAACTCCATATTCTACCAAGAACTATTTGAAGCTCCTATCGATGAAATGTGATCCTCCATCACTTATAACCATTCTTGGTGTTCCAAATCTTAGAAATATTACTTCATGAAACATCTTCTTAGCATGCTTGGAACCGGCAGCTCGACATGGTAGTGCTTCAACCCATTTAGATACATAGTCCACTGCCACCAAGATGAATTCAGCATCTCCTGACTTATGGAGTGGTCCCATGTAGTCAATTCCCCAGACATCGAACAACTCTATTTGGAGGTTGTTGTAGAGTGCAATTGCATCTCGAGCATTGATGTTTCCATGTTTCTGACACCTGGCACATCTTCTAACAAATTCCTTTGTATCTTGATATATCGTTGGCCAGAAGAATCCACTTTGCCAGATCTTAGCATGTGTATGAAATGCTCCATAGTGTCCTCCATAAGGTGATGCGTGACATCTCTATATGATTTTAATACCTTCTACCATTGGGACACATCTTTGTAGCAATCCATCATTACATACCCGATAGAGATACGGGTCATCCCACAAGTGGCAACGAGCTTCATATTTAAGCTTTCTTTTATCTCCACCTGGTGGTACATATCCTGCAACCATATAATTCACAATATCCGCATACCAGGGGTCCGAGTGTGTTACCTCAAGGAGTGTATCATCCTTAGGTAGTCATTAATAGGTAGCTCATGTGTTTCCTTATATTGGAGCCTAGACAAGTGATCGGCTACTGAATTCTCTACTCCTTTCCTATCTTTTATTTCTATGTCAAATTCTTGGAGCAACAGAATGCAACGGATCAATCGAGGTTTAACGTCTTTCTTAAGGAGGAGATATTTAAGAGCAGCATGGTCTAAATAGATGATTACCTTTGCCCCCACTAAGTAAGATCTAAACTTGTCTATTGCAAAGACAACAGCTAGCAACTCTTTTTCAGTGGTAGAATAATTGAGCTGTGCTCCGGACAAGGTTTTGCTAGCATAGGATATAGCATGATGCTTTTTATCCTTTGTTTGGCCGAGAACGGCAACAACAGCAAAGTCACTAGCATCACACATGATCTCAAAAGGCAGCGTCTAATCAGGTGGTTGGATGATTGGAGCTGTAATGAGTGCTTTCTTGAGAGTTTGGAAAGCTTCATGGCACTCATTATTAAAGATGAAAGGTGTATCCTTAGCTAATAGGCTTGTGAGGGGTCTAGCGATTTGAGAAAAGTTTTTGATAAAACGCCTATAGAACCCCGCATGGCCTAGGAAGCTTCGGATTTCTTTCACATTTATAGGAGGTGGAAGCTGTTCAATGACTTCGATTTTTGCTCTATCCACCTCTATCCCATGTTCGAACACCTTGTGTCCTAGCACTATTCCTTCGTGAACCATAAAATGGCATTTTCCTAGTTCAAGACTAAGTGCTTTTCTTCACATCGTTGTAAGACTTTGTCTAAATTCTCTAGACACTCATCGAAGGATTTTCCATAGATGGTGAAATCATCCATGAATACCTCCATGATTTTCTCAATTATTTCAGAAAAGATAGACATCATGCACCGTTGGAAAGATGCCGGAGCATTGCACAATCCGAACGACATTCGTCGGTATGCATAAGTTCCATACGGGCATGTGAAAGTAGTCTTATTTTGGTCATCAGGGTGGATTGGGATTTGATGATATCCGGAATACCCATCAAGAAAACAAAAGAAAGAGTGGTTTGCAAGCCGTTCCAACATTTCATCAATGAAGGGTAATGAGAAGTGGTCTTTCTTTGTAGCCTTATTGAGTTTTGGATAATCTATGCACATTCTCCACCCAGTGACTGTTCATTGAGGAATGAGTTTATTTTTCTCATTTGTAGCAACTGTCATTCCTCCTTTCTTTGGCACGACATGGATAGGGCTTATCCACTCACTATGTGGCACGGGATAAATAATCCCAGCGTGCAATAGCTTAAGGACCTCTTTCTTAACAACCTCTCACATAGCATTGTTAAGCCTACGCTGTGGTCTCTTGATGGGGAGATATCAGGATCCATTGGGATACGATGCGTATAGAGAGCAGGACTAATCCCTTTGTGGTCATGGAGTGAGTAGCCTATAGCTGATCTATATCTTTCTAGGACAGTGACAAGTCTGTAAGTTTCTTCTTGGGAGAGCTTGTCACTTATAATGACAGGAGTTTCTGGATTATTATTGAGAAAGACATATCTCAATCCAAGTGGAAGGGGTTTTAGCTTAATTGAGGGTTGTGAAGGCACCTCAAAGGAGTCTATCTCTATAGGCTCTGCTAGCTTTTCCTCTTCTTCAATGAAGTATTCCTCATCAAAAAGAAGTTGGGCCATGTCTTCTAGGGATGCCATTAAAACTTCCTCAATTGGATCTTGTTCAGGCATGGGTTCTACTATTGCGTTATGTGAGCGTGCAAGACAAATGTTGATAGTAGAATTTCCTAGCTTTAAACTCAAGAGACTTTGTTTTGGTCACTCTTGAAAGTGTCCCCAAAGGCACACCAATTAAGATGGATGTGTCCGAGGCGTCATAGACCTCATGACCCCATAATTTTCTAGAGTAACTCCAGATGGAATTTTGAGAAGCTTATGAGATGGGATCAATGACTCATTGGGGCAAAGTTTTTTTCAGAGAGGAATGTGGAAGGATGTTGTTCATCACTCTCTAAAGTGTGGGGTGTTTCCTCAGTGAGAGGTTCTACGGCAACCAAGTTGTTAGAAGAATTTGAAGGATTTTCATATTCAGCTAAGTGTAATTCCTCTTGGATGTCGGGGCTTGGCTCGACTTCTTTTCTTCTTCAGGAAACTCATAAAAAATTCTAGTGTAGGGGGTGTTTTCAAGGATTTTCTCTAAAATGGATTTCCCTTCACTAACAATTTTATGTGAGAATGAACCTCCTGAAGCGATGTCGAGATGTAGAGCAGCTTCCTTGTTAAGACCATGATAAAAGTGATAGAGTAGGACATGGTCAGGCAAGGAAAGGTTTGGGCCAGAATTGGTAAGGCTTGTGAACCTAGCCCAAGCTGCTCCTAAAGTCTCCTTCTCTTTTTGTTCGAATCTAAGCACTTCTATTCTAAGATCAGCGATTCGATAAAGAGGGAAGAAAGCAAGACAAAATTTGTCTCGAAGTTCCTCCCAATTTCCATTTACGCCTCCCACAGAATGAGCATACCACTTTTTCGCTTTTCCCAATAGGGAGAATGGAAATAATTTCCATTTAAGGGTGTCTTGTGTCATGCCAGCAATTGTCCGACAAGAACACAGCTGCTCAAATTCCCTAAGGTGGGTGTATGGGTCTTCGTGTGCTAATCCAGAGAAGGATAATTCTTGAATCATGTCTATGAAAGCAGGACGAAGCTCATAGGCATCTGTAAGAATGGGTTGTGATGATTGTGGAGGCTCCAACAAGTCACCCTTTGGAGCAAAGAATTTAAATATAGGAGTGAAATCCATGTCGTATATGGTGGTTGTGGTAAAAAGATGGTAAAAAAAGGGTACACGGACGAACTTGGTTCTAAACTAGCACAGCTACCGTCCCCAGCAATGGTGCCAGAAAGCTTGTTGGGTATTTTAAATGCAAATAGAATAATCTGCAAACGCACAGATATTGTTGTAGCTTTTACCCGGGAGTATTCCAGAGTATCGATTTTCCACAGGAAACGTGAAGTGTACTAGAGAATTGTTGGCGGACCTTAACTCAAATTTTATACCACCAATAAGATTATAAAAGGCACACAAAACTTAGTGAATAGGGCTTTATGCTAATAATTTCCACAAGTTTTGGTGTTTCACTTGTTTTGCAGGACAAACATGAAAATGTACCTAAAGTGGATCCAAAGTGAAGAAAAGAATACAATAAACAACAATCTATTTTGGACCACAAGCAAAGCAAGGAGAAAAGCCCACTTACCATGGGATATGGGCCTCCAACCATGAATTCATAAACCCAACAAGTGGAGGCCCAATACCCAGTCCAACAACGTCTCGGGCTGCAGGAGCGGGGTTCAATTAAACGGCCATAACTTCCTCATCCGGAGTCTGTTTTCAATAAACCACCCCATCACGCGGAGCTAACAACGAAGCCCACGATTCTAGCCAAATCTCAAGCATAGCCGACTCAGCTAGGGGCCGGCCAGCGCAGGGGGGCTGGCCGGCGCACCGCGGAGGCCGATCGGGCGCAACTTTGGCCAAGTGGCCCATGCCGACAGCCCAAGCTCAATGGCGGTTCGTTTTTGCCAAGTTCGATGTACCTAGACAGTAGGGAGCTCGGTTTGGGGCATTTAGGAGGGGAATATTCTATGGAAAAATCCCTCTCTCCCACCTATAAGTAGAGGGGTCCTCCCCCTCTCATTCCATCATCACTCAAAAGGGAGAAGAGCCACCACTACCTCTGGAGATCCACTCTAAAGGGCCTAGGCCCTAGCTAGCTATAGAGTTTATAGAGGAGATGTGAGTGCGGGAGCGGGGAAGTGCCGGACTTGTCGGCGTCTTCCCCAACTTGTACCTCTACAAATATTCTGCTTGGCTCCTTAACGGGATCTTGTCTAAGTAAGTATTCATGTTTCTTATAGTATGATAAAGGTCTTTGTTAAGTTGAGTATGACCTTCTCTTGTTTACGGGTTCGTCGTCTGTCCCCATGGCGGATGCTCTAGTGAGGGCCCTGATAAAGACGGATAACCCTTGCAAACACTAGAGTAGTAGTCGCTAGCGTAGACGTGGTGTCTAGGCTAGAGACTACCTTATTTTGCCTCGTTCCCCACGGTTGAGGGGTAGGCGGCTGGGAGTGACCTAGTCCTGTCCGTCCTTTGTAATCCCCCACGTCCGGGTCTAGCGTAGAGCTACAGGCTGGTATCGCCTGGGAGTCTAGGTGCGCTCCGGTGCCCGAAGTAAGCAAGTAGAAGTATTACAATATGCTATCCTTTAGATCCTAAAGACTGTTGGAATCCTTCTATACCTCCTCTCTATCTCTACCCTTGTATTGATCCTTGGGTGAACTAGCTAGGAGAAAATACCTCCGTTCTCTGTGGAAAATACGATACCCTGAATACTTCCGGGTGAAAGCTACAACGGTACTTCTGTACGCTTGCGGATTCTCTACATACGTTAAGAAATACCAACATGCTTTTTGGCGCCATTTCTAGGGGATGGGTTTCTTACCTATCTTTTGGTGATCGTGCTAAGAAATGTCAACAAGCTTTCTGGCGCCGTTGCCGGGGAACGGTTGCTATTTTCTCCGATCCTATTCGTCCTCGTATCTGTATCCCTTATTTAAAAAACTAAAATAGTTATTTCTTTTTATCTTTGCCATCATGAAGCCAAACCCAATTCCAAACCATAGTGCTTCAAAGGGGAGTTCTTAGAGCCATCTTCTTTTTTAAAACAAAAAAATATCATCCGGCTATGAACTCTACCTAGTTTGAAAACCGTGATTCGGGCACAACCCTTCTTAGGGTTTGATCACAAAGACCCAATTTGCTATCTACAAGATTTCAAGGAAGTATGTTCGTGCCTAAGCATTCCTGGCATGACATAAGAAATTCTTCTGTGTAAATTGTTTTTGTTCTCTCTCAAGGGGAGGCGAAGCAATGGTACATTAATGTCGTAGGAAGTTTTGAATGGGAACTAGGAAGTATAAAAGGACAAGTTTTTATCTTGCATTCTTCCATATGTCCCGTATCAACTCTCTACCAAGGGCAATCCTTGATTTCAGGCAAAATGAGAAGGAGTCCATAGGTGTAGCCTAGGCCAAGTTTACAATGATAATACATGCTGGCCTAGACTTATCTTTACCCGATAGTGTGCTTTCACATATCTTTTGTTTGGGTCTAGACAAAGATGCTGCCCTATGCCTTGACATGACCGCTGGGGGGTCATTCACAAAAAAACTATGATGGAGTAGAGGAAAATCCTAGACCACATCCTAGAGAAGCATGCTTCTTCCGTCATAGAACCCAAAAACCTCTCCAAACTAAGGGCATGTCAAGCTTTGAGGAGCCCTCATCAGCCGAATCCAACTTTGTTCTATCCTTAGATTCGACTTCTGAGCCCTCACCCAAACTGCAAACAATGAAGGGAGGAATGTTTTATCCTTCAAAGTTCGCTATCAATTTCAAGGATTTTGGTAGAACCTTGAACCTATCTTGGCACAAAAAACCACAGAAGAAATGAAGTTCCCCCTAGAGCAGAACCATTAAAAGATTGGTTGGTGGAAATGAAATGTTCTTTCAAAGCAATTCGGATTCTTTCACTTTCCATAACTATATCATGCACGCTCGAAAGAACAAATGTGGAAACCCTACACAATCCCACAATCGAGACTATTATCATGTCACCATTTCTTGTGGAAACCCTTTTGGTCAATTTCCGCTAGTCCCGATCAACAAACTCTTCAAGAGTCCGTCAGGGCTCATCTTTGAGAGTTGTGGGATTGCTAGGGCCGTGCCAATTAAAACCCAAAGAAAAAAATCAAGGTTTTCTTAGACTTCCATATCTATGCCATCCTTGATTTTGATCTTCTCATAAGGCACCCTCTTGAAAATCTTATTCAAAAATTAAAAAAGGAGAGAGAGAAAACAAGGGAGCCCTTATGAGAAGTCCGAAAGCTTTGCTTCTGCCAGCCCTAGCTCTTGCTCTAAAACCCGAAGGTGAAGCAAAGCTGCTTGTTCGAGCTAGTGAAGTGTGTACCCCCATTCATTTCACTTGAGCTTTCTTTTCATCCTTTTGCAATGGAACGTTCACCTTCACCCTTGCTCGAACAAGATACATGTCCCTCTGGCCATCATAAGATAGTTCTCGATAGTGGTAGAAAATCAACATTCGTTCATCATAATATAACTTTTGGGAACAAGAACTTGGATGCCATGGACATGCCTGAAGCAACAACTCTAGAGACCAAGCAAGAATTCTCTGATGAGCATGTTTGCACTCATGTTTCATGCTCACTTTTGGGATCTCTAGAGTTTGTTTTGCTTCTGACCACGTGCTCCTACGAGAATCCCAACCACCTCTTCATTCTTATTTCAAAACATTTTAAGAGGACGGTTGTTGATGCTTATGTTTATCATAAACATTCCAAATCTCATAGTAGCATGATGGTCTAACCTTGCAGCTTGAACTTTTTGCCCATTGCTTCATGGTGAACTTGGGAACTACACCACCATTGATAGCTGCAAGAGGAAGTTCCCATGGTCAAGCTTATGACCATAACTTAAGCACTGCCAGTAGATACCCTAGATTATCTTAAAAAAGAAAAAAAATAATAACAATTAGTATTATTATTATCATCGTCATCATAAAAAAATATATGCAATATTATTTAAAAAATCCATTTCAATAAAGGTATGAACATGTTGTCAAGAAAGTATGCACCTTCGGGTATTCTTGTTACTAACCATTACAGGGTACGGGTCATATGACGCTTGACAACATGGGAGCTGCATCAACCATAAACCCTGATGCTCTTGGGTGATGGAACAAACTCACAAGAAGATCCTGACCTACACACTTGACTTTTACACAAAAGTTCAAGTGTGGGGGAGGATGGTGAGAATTCCAAGTTCCATGCACCCCAAGAGACATTTGAAAAAAAATGGTGGTAAACAAAAAGTTGATGTGAGCCTTGCCTTGAAAAAAAATGATGATGATGATAGTTAAAAAAATATATAGAGAAAAAAGGAGAGAAAAAAATAATGACATAAGAAAAAAAGATGAAAAAAAGAGAGAGAAAGAGGAAAGTGATTAAAAAAAGAAGAAAGAGAGTAAACAAAGAGTCATATAAAAAATGAAAAGGGAAGAGAGAGCAAGTAAGTTGGCCTCACATATTAGAATAAAAACACATATGGGCTGCTTGCTCACCTCAAACCTTTGCTACTACCATCAAGGCTTGTGACACATACACAGTTGTGTGTGTGGCCTAGCCTTATGGTTCACCTGGGAAGAACCCCCATGCTAAGCCACGGCAACAACTTTGATGCCTCATACAGAAATGCTGACGGTGCAGGTACCCAGGTATGCAAAGGTAATGTTCACCAACTTCTATACTCATAATTTCTCTCCATGAAAAAAAGGGTATGCTTCTTAAGTTTATGCCTCATGCTTCAAGTTTGGGTGTGTCTATATAGGCCTATGTGATACATCCATAGGCATTTTTAAATTAAGCATGGTGCTTAGGTTAAAATTGCCTTCTTTAATCAAAACTTTTGACATGGAGTTGAAATTTGATTAATGAACTTTGAGTTGTTGTCATAAACAATAGAAGAAATTAATGATGGAGATAAAATCAAGGTGGGAAATGCATCACATTCTTATCTTAACCTTGCCTGAGCTTTAATGAAAGTTGGTTGAACAATCCCTTAGATGAAATAAATATGAATAAACCAATGGCTACCATGTTCACCTGTCAATGTTTTCACCTCTGTTAAATGAATCTTGGTTATCTTGTCATACTTCATTTATCTATGCTAGTAAGATTTGGTTTGAAAGTGTTGGTCCTACATCTTTAACTAAGTACGGTGCTTAGTTTGAAGCTTAGATGTGAAATCATGCTTCTATAGGCTTTTTAATGTAAGCATGGTGCTTAGATTCTTGAGCCTACCTTGACAAATTAGACGTGGTGTCTAGTTTGATCTTTGAACTAAACCTGTTGTTATATATTTTGGTTGATCATATAGACTAACTCCTGCAAGAATAGAAAAAACATTTACAAGGGTAAGTCTTGAGATGACAACGAAGATAAAAATGCTGTTGGGTGAACCTAATAATAATAATTGGAAATAAAAAAATAATAAAAGTTGATGCCAGTACAGTCTCTTGTTGTTTCTCTTGTTTTGTTTTCTTTTTATCAAAATAAAATAGGTACAAGACTAAGTGTGGGGGAGATCTCCCAAGAATAACTAAAACAAATTTGAGATCTCCCCAACACAACGCACAACATCGAGCGATCCATCATACAGAAGGACAAGACAAATGACACTCACTATCTCCTTCATCTTCAATGATCGTTTGTGCAACTCTACCCTCACATCTCTTAAAGTTTTAAAAATTTAAATCAGAAAGAAATTAAAAATATAAAACTTTTGACTCACCATCTCCATGCTATCCTTTGATAAAATTTGCATACTCCTTATTCCTCGCTGATATTCCTATAACTTGTGAACAACTATCATAGAGACCCCATGTTGTCTAAGTAATTGGAATATGTGATATAGTTGGATGATTTGAACCTTGCTCTTTTTATAAAGTACTTGGGATTTATTTTAAAAAACCAAAAAAATATAATAGCATGCTCCTCAATGATAAAGAATGTCCTACCAAGGCCATATGATATGATTCAATTATGCAAACCTTTAGTCATATGCTGCTTGTTAGATCATTGAGTTGGGTCAAATTGTTGTAACCTATGTGAGATTATTGTCATGCACCCATGATTGAGATTCACGCACACCCATAAATAAATGCCGACTCTTGCACTAAGAGTTGCGCACAACATACACCCTTTCGTCCATCAAAAAAAATACCAACTCTTATCCTAAGAGTTGCGCATTCATTATCCACTATATAATTACTCCTTGCATTCCATCATGACATCTCCCCATTAAAAATTTCCATTTCCACAAATAGAGGTATAGGCTACATAGAAAAAAAGAAAAAAATGTCAAGGCATGAGAAAAAAAAAGATCCATGCCAAAGGGGCATGAGATGAAATATATAAAAAAGGGCAATAAATAACAGGAAAGAAAATTCAAAGCCCCGTTCAAAAAAAATGAAAATATCCTTCTATAGTCCATACTTTTCAAAGAATTATCCATCTACTAATAAAGAGAGTCATGATGCATGGAGTACCAAAAACATTTAGACTTAGGAAACATTTTCCATTCCACATACTTGCACATCTCAATCAAAGTGTATGACTTGTATCTTCATGTGGTTCGGTTTTTGACTTGACAATATATGAGATGCAAGTATGCCCACTTTCATACCTACCCAAAACTCCACTCAAAAGCTTTAGAGATAGGTTATGAAAAGATGGCAATTCCAAAATGCCTTGGTAAGGAATCAAACACATAAATGAGCGATTTAAGAGTATCATCTGAGGAGTAAGGCTATCTTTTGTTTTTTAAAAAATCTTATGAAACCCCAAGTTTCTAAGCTAACTGGTGCAAGGGGATTTGAATCCATATTGTTCCATTATTCAATTACCCAAGATAATGTGGTAGACAATTCAAAAGTTCACAAGTACAGGTAAAGCTTGGAATATCTTGTATGCAGGTTATTTATCAAGGAGATGACCCATCTTAGTCCTAAAATTTACTCGAGGACGAGCAAAGGCTAAGTGTGGGGGAACTTGTTGGCGGTCCTTAACTCAAATTTTATACCACCAATAAGATTATAAAAGGCACACAAAACTTAGTGAATAGGGCTTTATGCTAATGATTTCCACAAGTTTTGGTGTTTCACTTGTTTTGCAGGACAAACATAAAAACGTACATAAAGTGGATCCAAAGTGAAGAAAAGAATACAATAAACAACAATCCATTTTGGACCACAAGCAAAGCAAAGAGAAAAGCCCATTTACCATGGGATATGGGCCTCCAACCATGAATTCATAAACCCAACAAGTGGAGGCCCAATACCCAGTCCAACAACGTCTTGGCTGCAGGAGCGGGGTTCACTAAAACGGCCATAACTTCCTCATCCGGAGTCTGTTTTTAGTAAACCACCCCATCACGCGAAGCTAACGACGAAGCCCACGATGCTGGCCAAATCTCAAGCCCAACCGACTCAGCCAGGGGCGGGCCAGTGCAGGGGGGCCGGCCGGCGCACCGCGGAGGCCGATCGGGCCCAACTTTGGCCATGTGGCCCATGCCAACAGCCCAACCTCAATGGCGGTTTGTTTTTGCCAAGTTCGATGTACTTGGACACCAGGGAGCTCGGTTTGGGGCATTTAGGAGGGGAATATTCCATAGAATAATCCCTCTCTCCCACCTATAAGTAGAGGGGTCCTCCCCCTCTCATTCCATCATCACTCAAAAGGAAGAAGAGCCACCACTACCTCTAGAGCTCCACTCTAAAGGGCCTAGGCCCTAGGCCTAGGCCCTAGCCAGCTATAGAGTTTAGAAAGGAGATGTAAGTGCGGAAGCGGGGAAGTGCCGGACTTGTCGGCGTCTTCCCCAACTTGTACCTCTACGAATATTCTGCTTGGCTCCTTAATAGGATCTTGGCTAAGTAAGTATTCGTATTTCTTATAGTATGATAAAGGTCTTTATTTAGTTGAGTCTGACCTTCTCTTGTTTACGGGTTTGTTGTCCGTCCTCATGGCGGATGCTCTAGTGAGGGCCCTGATAAAGACGGATAACCCTTGCAAACACTAGAGTAGTAACTAGCGTAGACGTGGTGTCTAGGCTAGAGGCTACCTTCGTTTGCCTTGTTCCCCATGGTTAAGGGGTAGGCGGCAGGGAGTGACCTAGTCCTGTCCGTCCTTTGTAATCCCCCACGTCTGGGTCCGGCGTAGAGCTACAGTCCGATATCGCCTAAGAGTCCAGGTGCGCTCCGGTGCCAGAAGGAAGCAAGTAGAAGTATTACAATATGCTATCCTTTAGACCCTAAAGACTCTTGGAATCCATCTATACCCCCTCTCTATCTCTACCCTTGTGTTGATCCTTGGGCGAACTAGCTAGGAGAAAATACCTCCGTTCTCTGTGGAAAATATGATACCCTGAATACTTTCGGGTGAAAGCTGAAATGGTACTTCCGTACACTTGCAGATTCTCTACATACGTTAAGAAATATCAACAGGCTTTCTGGCGCCGTTGCTAGGGGATGGGTTTCTTGCCTATCTTTTGGTGATCGTGCTAAGAAATGTCAACAAGAATCAAGGCAGTCCAAGGATAAAGGTAAAAGAAGAAAGATATTTATATTTTGGTGGGTAGAGAGGAACCTTCTTGAGATTTCTAAGTTGATTTGGTGATCAAGATCAGGCTTAGTATATTATACTTACTTTAGAGCAACAGTACCTTTCCGACTCTCGAAAGGAAGAAAGTAGTCGGGGGAAGGCTGCCAAAAGCTCTATGAAACACCAACCCAGACGGGGTGGATTGCAATGGCCTGATAGAGCTGTCACCTCTGGGGCTACCACAACTAACCGTAGGATTGGGCGCAAACTCAGGTAAACTATAGCCTAGACACCATGTCTACGCTAACACTTACTACTCTAATCTCATGTTAGGACTAGAGCACTCAATACGAGTAGAGATCTAGTAAATAGAATAAAGTAAGAATTGAAATAAGAACTTAGAACTTAGAAATAATAATTATAAAGAACCTGAAGATTGCAAGATGACGAACCAGATGCTGCAAAATTACAATGTTGAGGATGATCCAACAGATCTGGCGCCTCCTCAGCTCTCTTCTCCTCTCTTCCTCTTTTCTAGATACAACTAGATGATCTAGATGAACTAGAACTAGAACTAGAAGAACTAGACTAGAACTAAATGAACTAGACACCCCTAAGCAATCGCCACGTCATCAATCCGCGTCACATTTCTTCTCCACCGTTAGATCAAACTGACCTATATGGGCGGCCAGGATTGTGAGGACCTTGCTAGAATATTCCTTGGCGATGCTGTGAAGAAAACCAGAGCAAAACCGGCCATATAGGCCCTGAACGAGACCCAAACCGGTCACTGGGTTGCTGAATCGCAATTACTGGAGAATTCTGGAAGCTTCTGGACGATTGGGCACCTGGTTCGGCCGGTCTAGTTGCATTTGGGCGAGGAAACCAGCGAAATCGGCCCACGGGCCTCTCCCCTGGCGCCATCTATCCCAGCCGGGCCGAAAAGCCGCTTCCCGCCTGTGCCTCGTGCGCGCAGCGCGCCCGCACGTGGGACACCGCGTGGCCACGCATCGCCGCCCCACTTGCCTCTGTATGAAATCGTGTCGACTTCCTGCCTCCGCCTGAGTGCGTGCGCCCGCGTGTGGGTGCGTCGTGGCCGGGCCACGTGTCGGCCAGCGGTAGGCTGCCGCCGTCGCCTATTGGCGTGGAGGGGCAGCGCCTGCGCTGCCTGGGGCCCACTGGCCTGCCTGTCGGCCGGCAATGCCTGTCGTGTCTGCTGCTGTCGGGACGGCTGGGGGCCCATGGTGACGTCAGCGTTGAATTAATTCTCCATTTCATGTTGATTTCTTTGCAAAATAATATCTTCTCGCTTAGGACTCCAAACATAGCAAGTAATATGTCCGTTTCGATCAGCTCGACGAGCCCATCGCAATGGTGCCTTCCACATCTCCATTTGAGATACTTTATATGATGATTTTTGTTGCCTTTAACTCTTTTCCTGTTTAACCCTGCAAAACATAGGAGCACAAAAACTCGTGGAAATAATTAGATTAAATCCCTAAACCTATGTTGGTGATCTTCCTTTTGTAGTTATAAAAGTTATGTTGACAGTTAATAATTGACATTAACTACTGTCAACAGAGGTGCTGGTGCTCGGCGGCGGCGGATGGTGGTGCCCGGCGGCGGTAGATGGTGGTGCCCGGCGGCGGCGAGAAGGGCGGGTGCGCATGGGCTTCAAGTGACTTAGGCAAATTTTCAGCGCCGTGCCTAAACGCTTTTATACCCCACCCATATCACTGTCGAGGTGCATCACAAGCCGGCAGTGATATATGTCATCACTGCCGGGCGGTAACTGAACCGGCAGAGATGTTAATCATCACTGCCGGACTATTTCCAGAGCCGGCTGTGATTGTTGACCGTTGTTCACTTAAATATTAAAACTGAATTTATTATCACTGCGGGCTAGGAAATAAGGCC
>DXKC01006885.1:0-14588 GCA_031170775.1 Cymbopogon citratus
GCGACAGCGGCAGCCGCGGGCGAGGCGAAGTACCTCCGGCCACCATCATCACCGGCGAGGCGGTACAGCGCGGGCGGCGCGGGCGAGGCGAGCGCCCTCCTCCCTCCTCCTCTCTCTCTCTCTCTCGGTCACGGGCGGAAGGACGAGCGCGGTCTTCTCTCTCCTCCAGCGCGGCGCGATACCGTTCGGCCTGGGAATCCCTCGATTTGCCGTTCGCATGGCGATTCAGGTCGGTTTACAGTCCTGCGGTGCGGGAGTTTTCGACCTGTAAAGTGTTTACCGAGCGCTTTAGCGCTCCCAAGTGCGCATAGTCTGAAACTTGGTTCGAACCATCGGCCGGAACAATGGATAAAATAATCAGCTGGTACTGCATGCATGCAAGGCCATGTGCGAGAGAGTGGAGAGAAATATTCTTTCTTTTTTGTTTTACTCAATGCATGGACCAACGAATCGAACTCAACACTGCAGCTATCGATGTTTGCATAAATCGATTCGAACACTGTAATCAAACACTGGAGGTGCCCTTATAGCAAAAACAATAAATTGTCCCTTTGTGAGTTGTTCTTCTAATCGTACTAATTGATTGTGTAAGTTTCTTGCCTAAAATTCTTAAGAAAAAGAGCAGGAAAAATGTCATGGTGAAACTAATAGCCTTTTGCTGAACTGAACATATATTTATTGGTTAATTTAATGAGATTTGTTACGATGCTTGGGTGGAACCACTGGTTCCTTCCATTAAAATTTTTTGCGGCAATTGTTAAGTAAGAATTGTAATCAAGGGTAGTTTCGGAGTCACCAGCGCCCGGACGTCCGGACGCCCGCTATTGTCGCTGTGCCGCTTGATCGCGTGCGGCTGCGCCTGCTGCTCCAGATGCTCGCGTCCTATTGCCTCCGTCTGCTGCTTGCATGTTGCTGCGTGCGGGATTGCATTTTGCTGCGCGTGCCGCTTGCCATTGCTGCGGCCTGCGGCTCGACTCGAAGCGACGCATGCACACATGCATGCAGCGGAACCATTTGTGCACTAGCTCGTATACTCCAATAAAAAATGATTTAGTGGCCGGCGCGATGCTAATCGAGACGCAGCAGGGCACCATAGTTAGTACGTAGGCATGTCTCAAGGAACTTTCTTAGTATCCGGTATACGGCTTTGTACGCCCGGAAAAATGGAACGGAGACAGTATGCATGAAATATGTGAAACAATTACCACATAAGGCTACTCTCAATGCATGATTTCACCTCACATTTTCTAAAAGGTGAAACTTGCTATGAAACGTGTCTCTCCCTCAATGCACAATTTTCACCTCACAGTTTCATAGGCTATTTTTAGTGTTATGTAGACCCACTAGTTTCTCTCTCTTCCTTCTACTTCTCTTCTCCACCACTCATTTCGCTTCGAACCCCGCGATGAAACGCCAAATCCTTCTCAGTGCGGATTTCATAGAGTTTCACAGGCATTGGTAACGCCGCCGAGGTCGTTTCATGGCCATGAAACGATTCCTACTCTCTCCTCCAATTTCATGCAAAAAGCTATAGAAAGTTGATGTGGCATCCTATTTAATGTGCATGACATCCCCATGAAACCCCCACTGAGACTGGCCTAAGCTTGCAACATATGGGTATAGCTACTGCAACATACTAAAGAGCCATGTGAAACACTTCAAAACTTACGTCTGAAACATATGAAACATTTAGAAGATGCAATTGAAACATACATATAGCCAGTGCAACATATGCAACATTTAGATAAAACATTTGCAACATACGTATGCAAACAACTAAAACATATGTGTATAGCTACTACAACATACTAAAGAGCTATGTGAAACACTTCAAAACCTACGTCTGAAACATATGAAACATTTAGAAGATGCAATTGAAACATACATATAGCCAATGCAACATATGCAACATTTAGATAAAACATTTGCAACATACTTATGCAAACAACTAAAACATTTAAAATATACACTTGGAACATATGTATATAACCATTGCAACATCGGAATACCAAATCTACTTAATTATACAACATTTAAAGAAAATATATGCAGCTTTAAGATAGAACATATGAAACATACATATGAAATACGAAATGTACCTAGCTCGATGCCACAAAGTGGCAAAGAGGTTGTTGATGCAGTTGTGCAGAGCTCATTGGTGGCACTTATATCAGCTGTGGCCCTAGTAAGTAGATGAAGCGTGAATTCGTGAGGCAAGTGACGCCCCAGCGAGTGGCACAAGGGCCGGACACACGACACTTAGCGTGCGTAGTCGTGCAGCTTGGGCGAGGGCGTGACGTGCCATGCAACTTCCTGAGCCCCTGGGGATGCCATGCAGATGCGTCTTTGTGGCCAGATCGAGTTATTCTTCGGATGCAACTGATGAGGGTGACACGGGGTGAGCACGAAGGTAAAGACAAGCGAGGCGCGCAGCACGGACAGGGTCATCCGGCCGCACGACGGGCCGCAAGGGGAGCACAGCATGCGCGGGAGGGAGGCATGCGCGCGGTTATTAAGGACGAGCGGCCAACGCGAGACGAGAGGATAAATTAGATATATTTTTTTCTAATTTTGGACATGAGTAATCGGTGGAGGAACCGCATCCGGAGTTCCGGACTTTACCAACGCCCGTGCGTCAAATTATTTACGCGAGAGCGTCCGGAGGAGTCCGGACGACCGAACAGAACAATTACCGTAGTTTAGTACTTTTCCTAATGTACAGATTCTCAACTCCCTAATCTAATTCCACAAACTGCTCCGTGGTTCACGAGATCTGTGTCGCGGACTCGCGGGCATCGTCTCTCTCGATCGGCGTCTCGCCAATCCAGGTGGGCGGAGCAGCAGAATCACTGCAAGCCGCAACCACGAGCACAAGGCGGCTCCGGAGTGGTGACTGATTTCCGGTGGCCGGGTCGTTAATCTCTCCGGTCGGCAGTTTTCATTGCAAATGGGGACGAGTTTTTCTCCTGTCCGTGTGTTCATCCTTATCTGTTGCTATTTATCAACTGGGTGGATTTGGATTAAATTTGGGAGGGTGAATAATGGGTAATCGATTCTACAACAGCCATAGTAGAAGCAGCTACGCGAAATTACTATTCTATCCTGTGAATTTATTTTCAAAATAATTCTTTGCTAATATATGTGTGGTTCCAGACCCACTTATTTTTTTTTTTTTGGTTCCGGCCCACAACTTAGTTCCTCTACCTCGATTCTTCTCAATTTATAGCCATCCGATCTATCCAAATGGATGGCTCTAAATTTTTCCAAGCACCCTAAAATTTCTCTTATTTAATAATCCATACTTGAACCGCAGCACTAGACGACGAACTAAAGGTCGCGTCTAGTCCTTAGCAGCAGCTACGCATGGATCGGTAGGTAAGAAAAGCGTGGTCATGGATCTTGCGGGCCGAGGACGAGGAGGAACGATCGAAAAGGCAGATGACAACAGGAGCAACGCAACAAGAACGAGGGCAGACGGCCCTTAGCTTGTGGTTGTGTGTTCAGGGCATGGGCATATTCAGATCAGATTCAGCATAACCGTAACCGACGACTGGTAATCTGGTATGGCCATGCATGCAGATCAGGCGGCAGCAAGGCACATGCACATGCTGGCATGCATTGCATGCATGCGACACAGAGGATGGCGCTGGCTTGATGCATAGAGTATACTCTCTCTCTCTCTCTCTCCCCCCTCTGGGTTAACCAGCCAAACATATAGCTGTCCTATCTTTGGTCTCATCTACTACCTGACAGTGATGATATACATACTTATAATACTGTATACACTCAATGGCCATTGCTGAATCATATCATAGACTGTCTCTACCTGACAGTGATGATATACTTATAAGATACTACTAGCTAGTACCAATTAAGAATGGCCATTGCTGCAGCACGGATGAACGAGATCGAGAGCAATCGCGGCTAGGAGAGCAATGCAATGTCTCAACGATGAAGGAACAATGATTCTTAAAAATGGAGGCGGCAAGAAATTAAAGATCGAGTACCCTTCCACTCACTGCTGCTGCTTAGCCTAAATTAGATTCAGGCGTTGACTGACCACTGTTCATTCAGAGAAATTAGCTACGATCGTTGCTGCACATTATGTACGACAAACAACAGGTTCTCCGATTGCATGGAACTATACGCATGTTGATTGTGGACTGTGGAGCCCCCAGCGCTGGCATTAATTGCAGCGCCAGAGTATAATAGTGCTAGCTTAGGGATCGGATATGATGGGTTATTTGACCTAGTCATATATAATTATCTGCACACTCATCTTTGCAGCATCATACATGTGCATGTCAGCATTATTGTGTGTGTGTGGAAGGAATGTTCTGTGATCAGGAATCAAGACATATATTATATTATATATACCACATGCTCAAGGCCGAGATAATTACTGTGTATTAGTTATGCAACACAGTGGCGCGCGCTAGCTAGTGTAAAAATATGACTGCACAACGACTGCGGCAAAAACAAGTCACTGCCCCTAATCTCTGGTTTTGGCAGTGTTTAACGTACGAACGTACGTAATAATTTGCATTGCTCTCTGTCAGCTAGATTTTTACGCATGGTGTGACATCAAATCATTCATTCACGCGTGGACGTGCACGTGTGCGTGCAAAAACAGGAAAGTGCTACGAGTAGCTGGTATCTACAAGACAGTAACTTTATTTTAGACATCGTCACTGTCATCTCAAACTGTTACCGTACTCGATTACAGATCGATGCAAGGTGGTTGGTCACATGTATGGTAACTATATACACTGCATGCCCCTCTAAAAACAAATAAATAGGCTTTTTAATCTTGAAAAGTCAAAGTTTTTTTAAAAAAATTTAACCAAATTTATATGATAAGATAATAACAATTAGGATGTCAATTAAGTATCATTGGATTCTTCGTTATCTATATTTTCGTAGTATATACCTATTTGATGTTACGAATCTTTGTACGTAATTTTTTTAATAATCTTGGTCAAACTTGAAATGCGTTGACTCTCCCAGATTCGAGAAATACAGTGACTTACAATTTGAAACGAAGTGAGTATCAGTATTCGCAATAAGTTTACTGGCTACTATCCCTATTCCATGTTTAACTCTACAATTCAGTTCCCTGCTGCCCGTAACCAGCCCGTCCACGTCACCGATAACTACCATCGCCATGTCACCTAAAGTTTAGTTTTTTCTAGTAAAAAAAGACAAAACGTCTTATAATTTGGAATGGAGGGATCACTACGTAACAACAAGGATCTTAGATATATACCGAAATTTTTATATTTGATTGTCAAAACGAAACATGTCGTTTGATTGGCAAAAATTTGGAGAGGGCTTTGGAGAAAGTATATACAATGTTAATTCTGAATTATATATATGTTTACAGGTAATAACAACAATAAAAAGGTTCCAAACTTCAGCTACGTACCCATCAGCAACACAAACTGGTATCCACAAACAAATATATATGTACATTAGTCACACAGCACCTCAACCAGAACATATCCTAATGATCAATCCAACAAATGTAAATCAAACACTACAAATTGACAGCACTACTGATATGTAGATTTAACTACACGTCCGAGTGCAAGCACACACATGCACAAACAGAATCGATCTGCACAGAGAGATCACGAACGAGTAATATAAAATCAGATGACGAGATCGAAGCTGCATGGCAGTCATTAGCAACATAACGCAAGGGAGCAGCCAGCTTGCAGCACTGATCTATCCATATATACTTTCACATCTGCAGCAGGCTGTTGTAGCTGTTGTAGGTGTAGTGCTCGTCGAGTCCTAGGTCCATGAGCACGCCGCTGCCACACTGCTCGCCGCCGTCTCTTGACCCCGGCGACGACGCAGCAGCAGCCGGCGGCCCAGCAAGGACGACGCCGTCGTGAATAAGGTGAGGCTGGCCGCCGTGGAAGTCGAACATGCCGTTGTTGTGCTGCAGCAGCGCCAAGCTGGGGAAGTCGTTGAGGGAGCCGCCGCCGCCGGCTGCCGCGCCGTGGTGGTGGTCTGAAGACGGCGGTGGCAGGTGGTGGTGGAAGTGGCTGCCGCCGAGCGCGGGGAACGGAGGAGGCGAGTAGCTGCTCGGGTCAGCGCCGCCGCGAGGCATGTGCAAGGCGACGTCTTGCTCGCTGTCGGCCATGCCGTAGTCCATGGCGTCGACCTTCTTCTTGTAGAAAACCCTGCACAGAACCCAGTCCTCCTTGGGCGGGGCGTGGGGGTTCTCCATCCGGAATTCATGCATCACCCAGCTAGTCTTGATGCCGTTGGGGGCGCGGCCGCGGTAGAAGACGAGGGTCTTGCGCATGCCGACGATGGCGCGGTGGTGGCCGACGGCGGCTGACCTGGGGTTGTGGATGACGCGGTCCTTGCCGGTGGCCTTCCAGTAGCCGGACTTGGTGGCGCGGTTGGTGCGCAGCCCCGTCGCGTACTTGCGGTCGCGGAAGCTGAAGAAGTACCACTCGTTCGTGCTCAGCTTCGCAACGTCTGCAATATATATGTATGCATGCTGGATTGATCAGTGATCAGTAAAAACAACTTCGAATATATAGAGCAATTTATCAGTTTCCTTGCGAACCTAGCTTAGACAGGGCTGAAAAATTTGTAATTTTGATGAGATGCAGACCAAATTAGAGAGGGGGGAATTACTATATTGGAAGGGGGAAAATGCTGACAGGAATTAGAAGCAGCAGCTGTTTCTTGTTGGCTTCTCTTTTCCTCAAAGCTAATTAAGAAGCAATCACATGATAATTTTAGCATTCGTACGTGTTAATTTACACTCCAATTGCACACGTGGATCCAATGACTGAAGGAATCCAATAGCAGTAGTATTAGCCCGGCCCGGCGCTTCTGGATTATCGATGTCGAAACTAGCTAGGATCAAGCTGACTTGTATTAGAAGTAAGAAACACTGTTGGGATGAGATTAACGTAAGCTAGCTGCTACGTCGTCTCAGAGAGGATCATAAATATGTGCGAAGAATTGATATGATCATGCATGAGCAGCATCTTCTTCCAAATAACTAATATAAACAAACAAGAAGAAAACAAATATGTATATATATGGCTCAACCAATAAACAGAGGTTGCGTGCCTAATTACTCATTCCATGACACGGAATTGAGCTAATTAGCCAGCCCAGCAGGCATATACTAGTATAGAAGGCAGGAGCAGCAGCAGCAGCTTGCTTGCTAGAGAGGGAGAGGGGAGAGAAGGACTAATAATAACTAAATTAACCAAACAATTCAATTAACTGCCAATAATTAAGGAACCAAGTAAGTAGTACGTACCAGGGAGTTCCCACGGCTCGTGGGTGTGCAGATCCACCTCCACCATGGCGGCGCCGGCACCGGCGAGCCGCTCGTTGGCCACCTTGCCGTGCAGGTAGTGGCACACCAGCTCCTCGTCGCTGGGGTAGAACCGGAACCCCGGCGGCAGCGTCAGCTCGATATCCCTCAGCCCCATGGCTAGCTACCTTCCTCCTGCTCTCCAGCTACTACTACACTAGCTTCTTCCCTGTGTCTACCTATATATCTATAAATATCTTCAATTCGATCTTCTCCTAACTTTCTATATATCTGCACGGTAATCTTTATGTATATATGGAGCTGGAACTGGAAGAACGATGCGAACTATATGGATGAGACAAATGGACCTATATACTGAGAAGAGGAGAGTACGTGAGAGGGGACAGATGAGGAGTAAGAAAGAATTGGCTGCACTGCACACATCTACCACTGCTATGGCTGCTTATTGCTGTAGCCGGATGAGTTTGTGTGGCCTCTGCCTGCAGGTATGAAGGTTGGGAGTATATATAGCTTGGCGCCGGGACTATTTAATCATTATGTGTAGCTGCTATAGCTATAGATATAGAGAGGCATAAGAGAGAAAGAAATAAACAAGAAGTGTAGGGAAGCAAGCAACAACAAAGAGCCGGACGACGGAGATCGGAGGGTGGTGCTGGTACTAGTCTAGTACTGCTACCGGGCCACGGCCGAGATTGAGGACGGAGAAGAGATCAAGGAGCCCGGGCGTTGAAGCTAGCTATCAATATATAGCTTGGCACCCATGGCTACCTAGCTAAGCTCGGCCGCGACGTACGCCGTCGGTGTGATCAATCGGATCGAGTGATCGACCGACGTGAAGACGACGATCGCCGCCGGGGTCGACGGCGAGAGCTACGTACATGGTTCCATCATATCGGTCTATACAGCTATATACGGCGGATGGAGAGGGAGGTGCACTGTTGGTCCTTGATTGACGTCGCTGTCGCCGCGCGCCGGACGCAGGCAGGGGGTAGCGGCGGGGCCGGAGATGGGGAGGGAGGAGAAGACTAGAAGAAGAGAGGAGGGGACGGACGCGTGCGTGCGCGCATGTCGCATTCGCCGATCGATGCGATGCTTGCGCAGCACGAACTCGATCGAGCGATCGACAGCCGAGATAGGTGGGCGGAGAGCCAGCCGGGGAAGGAGAGGAGGCCGGCCGGCCGGGATGAAGAAGTGGTGGAGCTCGATCTAGAAGAGAAGGGACCGATGGAGAGAGAGGTGACCCAGGCTCGCAAGAAACTTGTTGGTGGCTGGAGAAAGAGAAACTAGCTAGCTAGCTACCGCCCCCACCACTTGATGTGCACAAACGATGATAGATGGTATGTGCAGCCAACAGCATGCAGCATATATGGCACTGTCACTAGACAACACATTTGCCATACATAGTTGCTGATCCTCCTCATGAGGCTACTCTCAATAATCTCCCATCATGCAAACAGGGGCTGCTAATCTCCTCGAGGGCATATAACTACTACAATATTGATATTTTTTAGCAACAACAACTTATTTTTAAGAGATGGTTCAATTTTCAGCCATCTCTACAGTGACGTCAGACTTAATCAGTCTCTAAAAATGTATTTGTAGAGGTGGTTCTATTTCCAACCATCACTACCTATCATCAATATTTAAAAGTAGATCTTAAAAAATTCGACTTTTAGAAATGGTTCTATTTCCATACGTCTCTACAAATGCCCTATTTGTAAAGGTGGCTATTTTCAGCCGCCCATATAAATAGATTTATAGAGTCAGCTCATATAGAACCATCTCTAAAATACAAGCTGCAGATTAATTTTTTTTAAGAAGGCCTTTGTTCAAGAAACGATCAAAACAAAATTTATAGGTCTTGAATATTATACAACTTAGTTGACAATTTTTCATTTAAAATCATTACGTTCGAATTTCTTATATTTTAAATCAAAATTATTGTTAAATGGTCTTAGATGGAGAAACGATCAAAGTTGTTGATCTCAAAAAGTTATATAACTTGTAGTTGCCAACTTTTCAATTGAATTCATTTGGAACCCCAAATATTCATTTCAAATTTAAATCGATTTATAGAGGTGGCTGATGTTCCTGGCCACCGAGCTTTTATGTAGTAGAGTATGTCCCAAATACATCACTGTTAGATATGCATATGGTGATGCAGGTACAGTATGTGTATCCAATATTGAATTAATGCACGTACGTGGAGGCATATGCTCTGCAGGGATTGGAGCTAGATGATGCTCTAGCTAGCGCTTCGTATGAGTTAAGTACTTAAATATGATGCTTACGATTATGCTATACTAAACTCAATGCTGGCAACACAATTTTAATTATGGTAGTAGTTACGCAAAGCCAACAAAAATATCAAGATAGATGCGTTTGAAAAGTTACTTATTTTGGGAGGATAGATTTAATGAAGTCACGCGGTATTACGGTTAGACGGTTAATAATTACTAGAAGTGTAACTTAAGCAAAACATCTTCTGTACTAGATTATATATGTTGTTGCTGACTATATGATAAACTAAAGGTATGATGAGGTCCAGCTGCTGGTCACTGTCATTTCTACCCGCGTGTGTTTGGATATTCGTCTACCTCAGCTCTCCGTCTCTGATCGATGCTCTCTCCACGCTTACATATCTATACTCTTGTTCTTTTCAAGCTAGTCTGACTGAATATACCGGACGAAATTAAAGATCTACGGACTTGGCGTCTACCGATTGCACTGCGGTTTTGGACACATGTTCAAACGGGCAATGAAAAGGATAGGAAAGAGACAAATTAAATAGATATAAAACAATCCTAAGCTAGCTAGCTAGCATGCAGGAGGAATTTTCTTCTTCTTACTCATTCAGTATTGAATATATAACCGATCGATAAGAGGGCGCATGAGCAAAGGAACCTAGCTAGCAAAGCAAGATGCATGCTGTCAGCAGCAGCAGCAATAATTCAGAACTTAGAGGATGTACGTACTGCCGATGGAGATATCCTCTTGGCTAGCACTTGCTCCATATAGATATGAAGCAAGCAGGGGGGGACACACACACACACACACACACACACACACACACACACACACACACACACACACACACACACACAAAAAACTAACGTAATTTCCATATTTAAAAATTCCAATTCAACCAAAAATTGATAAAATTTGCATTGGTGATCCCCTAATAACATAAAGTTTGCTTTTTTTTTTGGCTTCGCTAATACTCTGTCCATCGCAGGCGTACGTGTTAGCACATGTGTTCTTGGTTCTTCCTCTCGATGGATCATCCATCATCACCCAGCAGTTGGATTAATTGCACGCGGAATTGAAGTGCAATGAATGCAGCGGGTACGGAGCAGTACAGATAAAGGATCGGGAGAGGATTTAGGGCAGCTTTGCTTTGCCGTTGCATGTTGCTATCCCACAACAGTGGCGCCCGACATATCCGTCAGAATACAAGGAAGTGCGATCAGGTACAGTACGTGTCCTAGTGATCAGTGCTCATCATAGTACCACCGTACGTACCCCAGTAGTACATGCAAACATATGCGTACTTATAGTTGTTGGAGCTTTAACATCGTCCGACGATCATCCCCTCGAGAAATGGCTAATTTGTAGTACTCAAGTCAGGCCATCTTAATTTTGCAGATAAATATCCCTTTTTCGGGCAGCATTAAGATCGAGAAGCAGTTGAAGCTACCTAACTAGCTGCAAGTTGATGATATATACATATATGCATGTACTGACCATCCAAGTACAAATCAAGCCAGAGTATATATCGGAATTAAAGAAGGCAAGGGTCGGTGATATGCAAGTTGGTAGGGTACTGCATTAGGATATTTAATAACCCGCGTAATAAACATGCATATCCAGTTCAAGTTACGGTTATTAGCTAATGATGATGCTCAGTGTTGTAAGTAGTACTAGTATATATATACGACGTATGTGATAGTTAAACTTGTTTCTGGATCTAGCAGGAATTAATGTTGTATACGTTAAGGCTGCGCAGCTTCTTCTTCCATGGCGGCTGGAATTGGGATAACTGATAACTAACTCGGATAGACCAGGCGACGTCATGCAACACCGGTACAAGGCAGGAAATTAAAAGGGGATTTAAAAGTGCTTATCATGCACTGGATCAGAGGAAAGAACAAACGTCGGAATTAATCATGCCTGGGAATATATAAACCGATTATTCACACACATAAGCTAATGTATCCAAGAAAGCATTGATTGATGGAATGACAAATACATACAGTAAAGCATAAAAAAGTTCAGTGCAGCGCTAGCTAGCTAGCCGAATCCTGATTGCGTTGTTGTAGTAGCAGTAGTAGCGGGTAGCCGCCGCTCGCTCTCTGGAAGCTAATAAGGTGTCCAGTCCCAGTCACTCCAGACAGCGATACCTCTGCCTGCCGGATCTGCTGGGAATTGTGTGTGGGATGGAGAGGATCGGAAGCAATTGCAAAGCTAGCTAGCTCATTAACAGCAGCTGTCTGTTGCTGGTCCATGCATCAGGGCATTCCATCAGTCGGTCGATCTGCGATGATGATTCTCGATAGCTCTGAAAACATCAACCGTCCGGGCAACACCTGTACGTGTGGTGATATGCGCCGATCGACGTCGTCTCCGATCCGGTCTAGCCGTTGTTAACGACATCTCTCCTTTGTTTGTCCAAGAAGGCAGGGGAGAAAAAAGGCAAGGAAATAATAAATATATAGAGCTAATAAATAAGAGCATTCGTAGTACAGTAGTAACATGGACATCTGATAGTTGTTGTTGTGCTGAAAATTTCAGGATTCGATCCGATGATGCAAACAGGAATGAATGATTGGAATGTGAAGCATACACGCGCATGCATGGCATAAACAAACAAGTATAGCTAGCTCGCGCTGTGGGTCACCATGCAGAAACAAAATCCTCTCCTCCAATAAAGAAAGGTGTGGTTGAGAAAGGAGAATAATCTGATCGATGCACACAGTCGTATGGCCATGCTGCTGCAGCTGCATACTCCTATGTGTGTGTTCACATCACCCAAAGAATGTTCATGGGCACGCCATCAAGTGCAGGAGAGAAATATATCTGGTCTGATGAGGCAGCAACAACATTTCATTCAAGTGGATCGAGAAAGGCCGGCGCAAGGTAGTACGTGCATGCCTGCGATCAGATTCATGCGTGCATGTACTATATGCTGCTTTAATTTGCCCATGATCCAAGGGTGTCAGGCCGCCAGAAGAATATGCCGGTTGCTTGTTCCTGCAAGGTCACATCATGGATCAGGCGCAGGATCAAGGCAAGCTCGAACGCCTCATCGATCCGTCCAAAATTTGGCAGATGCCCTGTACGGAGACCAGACCTGCTAGTGCCATGCATGTATCCAGGCACTGATCAACCCAGCATGATGCCCCATGCATGGTTGTGAATCTGATTAACTTCAAGAGTCACAGGAGGATAATTGCTCTTGAATCGGAGCATTAGAGGATGAGGTGAGTGTAATTAATCAGGCTAGCTTCTTAAATGGAACCACTGCCTCTTATCCCTTTCATGCAAAAGAAGAATGCTGCAGCTGTGCCGGGACACGACAATCATGGGGGTGATGGCATGTGGCATTTTCCGCTCGTAATTCCAGAGAGATTTCTTCTCCTGTTGTTTATTGGAAGAGTGACGGCTCCACACTCCATTTCCCTCCAGCTATGCTTTCCTACTACTACTCAGACCCTACATGTACAGTGCCTTTTTCAATCCTAAGAAAGCGACTGGAACCAAAAGAGCACGCCCCCAAAAAAATACTCGTCTGTATCCTCTACTCATTTCACTAGCATATATAATATGTGAGGTAATCTGAATTAACTAGCATTCCATCAGAGCATTGACTGATCATAAAAAAAAACCATGCATGTTACCAATACATATACAGCAGGTGGCAGCATGATGAGGCAGGTAGTGGTGTTTGTATATGCATGTTGCCAGCAAGATAGAAGTGCATGCATGCATGGGTGATCAGGCCTTAACTTGTGCGTTTGCTTCCGGATGCCTTTGTCATCTCTCATCTGTATATTTTATTGCATTTATATTATTTCTACTTAATTTGATCTTAGATTGAATTTGCCAAAGGATGCTATGCAAGTGTGGCTATAGAGCAGCCGTTTACTGTCATGACAACAAGCCTATTGGATCTGTCAACAATCGTGCATGCCTGGCCACCTCCCTGTACGAAAGAAGACCTTCTTGATCTTCCTTGCTGAAGCATAACTGCATAGTATGTACACATAGCTTTTGGGTGCGATTGGCAGCAGCTAGGTGCGTGTGTAGCTGGTGGATAGATGAACACATGAGGCATATGGTTGCAGCAGCACTTGTTAGCTCCTGTACTGTAGTAGGGGTGTGGTCATTTTCAGTAGGTCAGCCTGGGCAATAAATTGAGATGCTCTGTTCAATTTGTAATGCTTGGGGACGTACGTACCGGTGGTGTCACAAGACTTGCATGTTTTGCCTAGTTGCTGGATGCATCATATCATATTTACATATGAATAATTATGAAAAACAAGCAAGCAAACTCTGCAATCCGTGTCATGGTGTACTGAGCAAAGCAGATTAGCTTGATGTGGTTGCTGGCTTGCTGCTACACTATACTATTAGTATACACCGTGGCACCGGGGCCTAGCTTCACGCATGCGGAATGAAGATCGCCGTGGAGGCGTGCATGGCGCTGGCGCTGGCGATCCAGACTTCCAGAGGCTCCGGCCAGGGCATTCCGCATGCGTCACTGACGTGGGATCGGAGGCGGTCGCCGTGGCAGCCGCAGCGGCAGCGCCAGCGCCGCCAATGATTGATGGCCCCGCCGCGCCGGTCCCGGCGTGCGGCCGTCGTCAGCATATATTCCCTCGGCGACAGCGACCCCCGCTCGCCGCGCGCCGTGGGCGTGGCTGTGAGGGCTGCGGTGCTGGGAGCAGGGAGGGAGGTGGCTTGAGCGAGTGGGGAAACGGTTGCCTGCAAGTAAGCTCTGGTGGCTTGGCAGGGCTGGACACTGACGCGACGCGACCTCAAGTCCTCACTACGTCTACATACGTGTACCGTCCTCAGCTAGCTCGCTCACCCCTGGCCGGACACAGCGGTATGTACGTATCGCACGCGTACGCGTACGCCATACGACGCGCCGCTCAGTACTGTACGGGGCGCTTGACTCTTGCTTGCATTATGTTGTTGCTTCCCGGCACGCCCCGGCAGGACAGCCTACGCGTGCCACGTACGCCGCCGGCCGACCGGCCGCCACGGCGCG
>DXKC01006887.1:0-10297 GCA_031170775.1 Cymbopogon citratus
AGATAATTTTCTCGTACATTTTCATCGGAACCTTGAACCTTGTTTTACTCCAGCCTTATTGGCTGATTGATACGTATATTTCGGTATGAACATCGATTTCCCCAAATGCAGAGGTTCAAGGTTCAAGGGTTGGACTGATTCGCTCCAGTATGATGTTCTGAACATTTTCTCGTACATTTTCATCAGAAGTTTGCATACCAGGGTTGGACTGATTCGCTCCAGTATGATGTTCAGAAGTTTGCTTCAGTTACATACGTTTTCTTATCTTCTCTATCTGCTTCGTTGAATATGTGGCTTTCGTTGTTCGTCTTCTGACAGATAAGAAAATGATCTTGATCACATGAAGAAGAAGAAAAAAACGAACAAGAAACAAACATTTGGAGCATGAACGCCTTACGGTGCGGTTTGACGCTGTGTAATAATAAACGTAGTCCGGGTTGTGCCCATTAGTTGAACCTGTGTGTGTTGAATCCAATGTCGGTTTTGGTTTACTTTTCTGCAATTACAAATTCATGTAATTTCGTTGCTTACGAAGTGATGAAATTCACCTTTGTTGTGGTGGAAGAAAACATTTAGAGCAATAGGACATCGAGTCATCAACCAGAGCGCCTTGCAGTTCCCTTGAACTTACCAGCGTTTTTTCTCTTACAACAAATCAGCCGGTTTTTTTTCGCGACCGGAGAATATAGTCCATTTTTCATTAAGAGAAATGAATTACAAGTCAGCTACGAGAGAACCCGCATAGCGCAAATTACCTACCACTAAGATAGTAGTGAGCAATCTGGAATACATAGAAACAAAGAAAGATACAATAGATGAGAGACTGCCCTCAATACCGAGACCTACAGCTAGAACGACTATGCCTTGAAAAAAATTTGCCAATGCAATGGTATTCTACGCCAAAGACCGAACCATGATGGTAAAACATCCACCGTGTGAGATCAAGCATCCAGTAGCAGGGGCGGCAAAGCATCCGCCAACGAACCACGACGGCAAAGCATCCGCCAACGAACCACGACGGCAAAGC
This sequence comes from Cymbopogon citratus, assembly GCA_031170775.1. Lineage (NCBI taxonomy): Eukaryota > Viridiplantae > Streptophyta > Magnoliopsida > Poales > Poaceae > Cymbopogon > Cymbopogon citratus. The sequence goes on from DXKC01006887.1 coordinate 1,028, forward strand.
ATCTGCCAACGACACGGCAGCAAAGCATCTGCCAATGACGATCGACCATGGCGGCAAAGCATCCGCCAACGAACCATAGACGGCCAAGCATCCGTCTAGAGAGAAGAAAAGCGGCAAAGCATCCGCTAGCAATGACGCCGGCCAGGTCAAGAGCGGCAAAAGAAACCATTGCAGTGGGGTAAATGAGGCACAACAGGTATAGTAAGGGACCTCCCCGGCAACCGGCGACGGGACGAGAACCCAGGGCGGAAGGTAGTGGGCAGCGAGCTTCAACAATGCTCCAACAATGCCTTGAAGAAGGGAGCTGACATCCACAGACGCCAGCCAAGTTGAAAGAAGCACAGGAGCAGGACCTTCGTCCCAAGCCCAGGGCTAGACGAAGAGGTTTCGGCGACGCCTCAACTAGGTAGGTGACGCACACTGCGCCACCGCCGCCGGCCCGGAACCGGTTAGAAACGATAAGCGAACAGAGCGATCAGCCAGCTCCTTGTTCTATATAGATGCCCCGTAATGTGGTGGTAGAAATAAATATCTGTTAGTTATACAGAGAATTGCTTACTTAATAAGATGAAAAATGTTGTTTCGCTCGAACGAAAAATAGAGCTAAGGAAAACGAAAAAAAAAATATATAAACAGCAGTAGCAGCTTACTGACAGACGGTAATGAGAGAATTCATGGTACACAAAGATCGAAGAAGTAACCAGTATGTTTCTCAAGTACAAGGTTTGATCAGATGCGCACATAGATGAAAGGCAAAAGAAAAAAGAAGGAACAAATACAAGAAAGACGCCACAGCATCCGCGCACACAGAACAGAACCCCCAGAGAACTCTACCGATACTTCCTCGACGACGAGTTCATGAACCTGATACATTCCTCCACCGCTTCGCTCTTGTGCGAGTCATCAACGACCACAGGTGGCGCGGACTGCTGCCGCCGCCTACTGCTATGCCTCGCCGGCGTGCAATCCGGTGAAGCAGCAGCAGTGGCAGAAGCAGCTGCTTTCTTGGTCGTCGACGACGAGCACCGAAACGCCCTGACGATGCTCACCCTCGCTCGCCTGTAGAAGCGCGCGGCCGTCCACCGCGCGTTCCGCAGCAGGCGAGAGCCGCATGCGCCTCGCACTTGCCGAGGCCGGTCCCGGTCCGACGACGACGGCGCCCTCCGGCCGGATCTGGACGCCAGGGAGAGCATGGGCGTGCCGGCGCCGATCTCAGCTGGGCTGATCCTTGGGCACTCGCTTCCCTTCCTCCTCATCTCGCAGGTCGGATGCCTGATGCAGCCCCAATATAGTGTGTGCGCGCGTACCGCGGGGACAGCCTAGTAGTAGTCGCCTACGCACGACACGTTTTATACGGCAAGGGATAGTGCCAGTGCCTCTCAGTCTCGGTCTCAGACACTCAGCTCAAAGGAAAAAGCAAGCAGACTACTGCAAGTACTCCGTACTCCGTATGTGACAAGAGCATGAAAGGCACTGCAAGCTAGTAGAGCAGAAAAGAAAAAGAAGCAAAGGGAGACTGAGACGCAAGGCACAGAAAGAAAAGGCTGGATGGTCTAATTGACCGCTATGGTGGTGGCATCGATCGGATCAGAGAAGCGATGAGCAGCAGACTGCGGGCAGAGTGGTTCACGGATCGGCACTTCTAACGATTCAATATGACCAGGAACCGCCAAGGCTTTATTGCAGCTTTAAAGCAGGGAGAGCAACAGGAGACGAGACGAGGCCCCGACGTGTGGGCGTTGGTGCCCGAGGGGCGGTATATTCTTGTTGCCTTGCGCCGGTGGTGGTGGCCGGAGAATATTTCCAGTGGAAGCGAAGCGAGCAAGCGGATGCAGATCTTGCTGGAGATGGAAAAGTAAAGCAGAGCAAGAGCTGGGAAGCGGGGAGAACATGACTGTCAGAGTAGAGTCCGAGCTCTCAGTTCTTTTTAGGCTGGCCGCTGGCGAGCCGTGCTGAAGTGCTATCCCGGTCCGGGCTAAGAAGCCATTTTCACAAGGCGACGCGACGGGGAGACATGGAATTGACGGGACGGGGCGGCGGGCGCGACGGTGCTCGCGGAAGGGGACACCAGACACGGTGGGGCTGCACCGGCGTGCGCGCTGCCCGAGGCATGACGACATGGGACGCGACGTGTGCGGCTTGGACCATGCGGCGCTCTGGCACCAATCATTCAGCATTTCGGGGGTAGTACAGTACTACTAGTAGGGACGTTTTCTCGGGAATGTGGGTGCGCTGCTGCTGAATCAGAGAGAATCGCTGCCCGATCGAGCGCTGCGCTGGTGGCGCCGGCAGTCGTAGTCGCAATCGCAGTGCTGCAGTACGGCAGGGGCGCCGGCGTTCCTGCCGTCGTCTTTTGCCGACTCCGAGCAGGTTCGGCCTCCCGCCTTGGAAACCGGGAGCTTGGCGTTTTTTTGTCTTTCACCACTGTCTTTGACTGCATCTTGGACATTTGCATGAGAGTGAATCACGACGCATTTAAGATGGCTCGGATGTTTTTCTTTTTTCTTTTTTTGTTTATAGCCAAAATACACTATACATACAATCAACAATAGCCATACAGGCAGTCAAACATTATTGTAATTTCAGGATTGAAATGTTGCCCAAGAGTATTAGCTCTAAATGCAAGCACTAGTGCTTAGTCATGCTATTTAAATCTATTATTTTGGGACAAGTCTATTTGCTGCAATTCTTTGCGGTTCTCTTCCTTTTTCGGTGGTCAATTTCATGATGTATGACTTGGTACTGACCACTATTATCTGATGTTTGTAATGTTTGCAGTCAAAATTAGTAGCCGCATGCTAAATACGTGTACAACGGTTTCGGCGTCCTGGTTTCGTGTTTGATTTTGGTTGGTTAGTGTCACATTCGTGACGTATTCCAGCTTTCCCCTCCCCCGGAATAGAGACCTCTCACATTATATAAATATAAATGGGTACAATCAATTGAGGATACTTACAAGTTTACTACTTTTATTTCTCCAACAAACCCTAACCACTTTCCAACCTTAATTTCCATTCGCCCTTCGTCTCTACGTCGACTTGAGTTGTTCTAAGTAGCCTTGCTAACTTTAATTAGGACAACTTTAAGTGTACCATTCACAATTCAAACGTTTTCCAGCAAGCCTAAGAATACACGGTCTAGTGTGCACGAGCCTATCGAGGATTTATCGATTTGCTCTATCGTGTGGCCAACTTTTAGTTTTTTACGTCAACATATTTTTTGGAACCTTAACCTAGAAAGATGAAGTCAAATAAATCTATCAACGGCCGAGTAGAAAGGGTGATTTGACATATCAATCCAACAAATCCTAAAAACATCTTAAGACTACGATTGATGAGCAATTTCCTAAGAAAATCCACAAGATGTTGGAGGAGAGGGCCAAGAGCCAACCCACAAGCAGCTAAAATGATCCTTGTTATCTTGAGATTGCAGCAAGCTCCAACATTATTTCTTCTTTCTTACCTGCGTCATCATGATCCCTTGAAGTCAACAAAGCAAGGCATGGTGATCACGCGTTGATAAACTAATTACACTGAAGCATGTTCTTTTGTCATAGACATCTACAAGACAATGAATCGGTCTTCGACATTTCAACGACGATGCAGGTTGGTGATGCACACACCCACCGGTTTTCGGTAATTTGCGTTTTATTGCCGCGACCGCGTTGTCGAGCGCCAACCACGTGCTCCTCGCCGTGGCGACGCCGTGTTTAGCACCGGCAGCCATATGCTACGTGTAGTCTGCCATCACGATAGGAAAGAGAAGAAAAGAAAAGGACATGGAAGAGCAGAAGAGAAACGGACCGTGTGCCTGGGTTGCAATCGGTCCAGCCTCCTGGCAATTCGGTGGCCCGTGGGCCGTGGCTATTAACACCCGAAGCTTGCCCCTTAAGGAGCGTATTGACGTTTTTTTTATTCTGTTTTTGTTTCATGGGCTGGGCCAACATCTGCAATGGAGGAGATTCGGTACCCAATGGTCGATGGGCTACGAAAAAGTAACCTGTTGTGTGCTGGACTTTCTTAAAAAAAAAAGAAAGAAAAGAAAGAAAGAAAGAAAGAAGAGGAGGAAGAAGACAAGTGTGCTGGACTGCTGGTGGCCTCGTGCTTCATATGCTTCGGTCAAGGTCGTTTAGAGGATCGATTGAAGCGATGTGAGCATATGGCTTAGCTGGTGCTGGTTAGATTTTTTTATGATAGACTGAGTTTATGTCCTCGACTTTTTATGATAAAAATAGAAGCAGCTACTATAATAGTTCTATTTAGGGTTATTTAGACATACTTATTTTTGTTTCTATTATTTTATTACTCATAGCCATGTTCATTGTTTATTTAAATTGTTGTTTGCATTGAATCTGATCTGAATATATACAAGCGGATTTGGCATTTTATGATTTCACAAAAAAGATGTGGAATATGACAAACCTCACAGATGCTATGTTCTACCACACGTATAAATCCTATTTAGTTTTTTTTTTCTCAAATACGCATGAGCGAGTGTGCGTATCATTATTGTATTAGAAGTTAATATTTTAAACGTTTACATCAGTGCTGCTCCCGGCGCTAGTTTACATAGCTAGAGTTTTATTTTATGTAGATTGTTTGATTATGTTATATGTTTCAAACAAGGCAGTGCCTCAAATATCATGCAATCCAGTTATGTGATCAATGTACCGCATAAAACAATAATTCATTACATAAATGACAGGTGTGGCTTCAAACAATGAAACACTAGTAATATGAACAAATCCGATCCAAACAGAGCGCCAAGAATTTTTTTTTTAAAAAAAACAGTTTCACATTTTTCTAATTTTAAATGAATAGCTATATATGAACTTTTACATATTAACATAAATTTTGATTATTTTTGACAATATAAAGTTGATTTTGCAATTTTGGGTTGGAAATTGAATTATTGGCATGCAACTATAAGGTTGGAAAAAATGATATTGGGTCATGTGAGTTTGTGGGTATTCAGCTTCTGCCTAGGATGTATACCTCCGCCTTAAAAAAGATGCTATTCGAATTGAGTCAAACTTCCATAATTTTATTTTTTGGGGGGGTTGGAGGGAGTATATAAGCTTTTAACAATCTACAAGGTAGCTTCCATGATCTGATGAACTATTCAGCAGTGCTAACATTTTCAGAAACTTTGCTTCTAATCTTGCTACACGGTTCATATTCTCCCCGCTGTTGCATCGCTTGCAGGCTGCAGCACACGAGTCATTTTCCAAATTCCAAGTAGTACTAGTAGTTGCTAACCATCACGATTACACGCAGCACTCCGAGAAAGCGAGACTGGCACCAACAACTAGCTACTAGGAGTACTCGCCAAAGGCAAAGGACGACCGAGCAGGAGCAATCCAACAGCAGCCCTGACGCCGCCTGATGGCAATGGCATGTCAAGGCCGATGGCCCCCACGTACTCGATCACGCCCGCGCGCACGCACGGCACCGGACACCGGTAGGACATCACAACAGATGCGACGGGCACGACACGTACTGCATGAACTCGGCGTCGCGGAGCAGCGCCGCCATGGTCTCCGGGGGCAGGCACACCTCTATGTCCACGCTGCCGTCCCCGGCGCGTCCCGGGAACGCCGACATCTTGCCGTCGAACTTGTTGGCGCGCCCGCTCCGCACCGCGAGGGGCCGGCCCCACCCGAAGTCGTTTCCCTCGTACATCGGGAACCGGTTCGAGCTCCCCATCGTGATCACCGCGCCGTCGGGGTTGCCCAGCGGGAAGCACCGGGGTGCGGCCTGCCACGCCGCCGCCGCGCGCCGGATCGTGCCGTCACCGTACGCCGCCAGGCTCGCGTTCAGCATGCCCGCGGCCCAGCTTAGATCGCAGCGAGCCAGCTCAGACACCGTCGCCGTCGTCACAGCGCTCTGGATGGCGTTGCCAAAGTAGACAGGGGAGATCGCCGGCTGCAGCCTGTGCCGGCAGTTCACCGCCATTCGGAACGTGGTCGTCGCGTCGGACGCCAGGCGTTTCCGGGCACGCGTCACCGCGAGCCATATCTGCGCGCACAGCGACTGGAACGATGAGATCTGCCCTCGCACTTGGGGATTCTTGGGGTCATGCGCCATCTTGCCGTAAACCTCGGCGTCTTGGCCACCGCTCGGACGACGGTTGGCAATTGCTTTCAGCTCGCGAATCGCGTCAGCACTGAAATGAAAGACGCGCTCACGGAGAGGCGCGTCCACGTCGAAGGTCACCGAAGGGCCGACGCCGCTGGGGAAGCGGAGGACGGCGGTGGACTCGCCAAAGAAGTTCCGGCGAAAGTCCGGTAGCCTGGGTGACTCTCCGCGGCAGATGGCCGCCCAAGTGTTGAAGAATTGCCAAAAGGAGGTGCCGTCCACGACGGCGTGGTTGGCGACGATGCCGATAAAGACGGCGCCGTCACCGAGCACGGTGACCTGGAACGACGTGAGCGGGCGACGGTGGCCCTCGTAGCTCACGGTCCGGTCCATGGGGAACAAGTCCTTTGTCAGCTTGGTGGGCACGTCGGCGTCAGGGACGAGAAAGTCGTCAAGCGACAGGCCGGGTGCGACGGCGTGGAGGAAGTCCACGCCCGCGTCGTTGCAGCGGATGACGATGCGGTCGTCGGGCAGCGTGACGAGGCGGCCGGCGAGGGCCGGGACGGCGGCGAGCGCCCGCGACAGCGACGACAGGAGCAGCGACACGAGCGAGGCCATGGGCAGGTCGGGCGCCGGGAAGAAGAGCCCCTTCTGGATGTAGTGGCACGACAGCATGGGCAGGTCGGAGACGGACAGCGTGAGGTCGCCGATCGCCGACGCGGCGTCCGGGCGAACGTGCTGCCTCGACACGACGGTGATGCCCGAGGGCGGCGCGTCCAGGCAGGCGGCGGCGGCCTGCAGTTTGGGCGCCATAATGGCGGAGGCGGCCGGAGCGGCGTCCAGCATGGGCATGGTGGACATCATCTGAGCCATGTGTTGGATTGCCCGGCGCTGCACCACCGGCCGCTTGCTCTGCTGATGAAGCAGTAGCGGTGGCGGTGGCAGTGGAGTGTGTGTGGTGAGCGCTGCGCGATACGGCCAAAGAGGTGGTTTGGGCAGTGCCGCCTTCGCTGTGAACACCGAACAACCTTGGGCAGTTTATATAGGACACGACGAGGGTCTGGATGCATGCACCTGAGCCTTCTTTTGCCAGTACTGTTTTGGATATTCTCTGGCCAGGTTTTTGTGGCTGTCAGAAGCAGATATATCAGATAAAGTTGAAGCTAGAGATTTGTTCTATTGCCAGCCTCTGAACAGTGGTGTGTGTGACACACAACAAGAGAACACGAAAGATACCGTTTAAAAGTACTGATGATTTGGATCTTATCAGCTAAAGCTTTTTTAACGACTCATTTCAATTTTCTACATATACCAGCATATATATAATATGTATTTTCTTTTGAAACGTCAATTTGGATTGTTCTGCGGCTGCCAACAGGTGTCCCCTCCTTTGGAATGAAAAGAGGAACAAGTGTCCCGGCAGTGCACCAGAAACATTTTATTATATTTGGATACCTGTAGAAAGGAAGGCAGCTAATCGAACCGGTAACTGATCATTTGATGACTGTTAGAGCACTTATTGACAAGATATTACGGAGTACACTGAACATGTTGCTGGACAGATTCAGTGAACTTACAACGGCTTTCCTTATTAAACTGAACAAATGTAACATCACAAGTTTTTGGTTGTCGTGCAAATATATATAGCCTCGACTAATGTCTTCACTCTACCGGATTTTTGAATGCGTTAGCCACTACTGTAACGTTCGTCTAGCTATATCTACTCGCATAGGCGGCGATTAAGCTGGGACAGCGGCATCTTCATTCATATATAATTATATCATTCATGTAGTCCAATCCATGTCCGCCTCAAAGAACAAGTGCTCCAACAATATTGATTAGTCAGTAGCGTTTACGCCTCCATCATCTGTTCGTCAGTTACGTGGTCTACGTCCCTGCTGCAATTGAATACGTTGCTAATTGCCTTGTTGCCTTGTCAGTCTAGTGACATATGAATCGTCGTCGCTTGCTCAATGATGATGCTTTCGATCAGTTCTTTACATTTCCGTCGAGAATGGTGCTGTGTGGGCATTTTATTTTCCTATCTCAACAGTATTTTATTGCCCTTCGTGGCGAATTGTACACTGAAAAAAAAAAGGTTCAGTGATGCTGCTTTGCTGACAGAACACCTAATAAATTATTAGCTGTAGATGCCGCTAGCTCCTACACAGTTTCAGTCCGTCACTGTACGTAATCCGTACACAAACTAATGATCGGTGTACAGTGTTTACAATTGAAGATGGAGTAACAATCTGTGGCAAGATTGCATGAGCGTACGTGGCTAGATCGCTGTGTTCTCTATCCCCATCCAGCCGTTGTTGGCTGCCTCGTGCCCCTGCACGCATGCAGGGGCGGCGTCAGGAGTCAGGACGTGGACCATCGACAGCAATGGCCGCGTGTCCTAGAGTGCCAAGAACGACCAGCAGAAGGCAGAACGTACTGCGTCGGTTTCCGCTGGTTGCAATCATGCGATGCCGAGCTCGCGTTCGCGACGCGCCGGCGAGGACGTCCTAGCAAACTAGGCTGGGGCGCACGCACGCCCAGTTGGCCGCCCCGGCGGGGGCCGCTCGTCCTTCAACTCTCGGCGGATACATGAACCTGCCGCCTTCCGTCCTGTCCAGCTACCCATTGCCGTCCGGCCGGCCGGCGAAGAATCTTCTTCGGTCGGGGCCGGTACAGAAGCTGAAAACGATGCGCCTGCATTGCTGCTGCTTCTGCTGGTCGCCGTTACATACTCTTCATGTCGCTGGAGTACATGCATGCATTCCTCTTCCTCCTACCGAGCAGAGGAGTTTGTGCCAAGCACACAACCACATTTTTGGCCTTGTTCTCTTCCACCTTTGAAAGTTGAAAATAGATTTTTTTTTTCATCACATCAAACACATCAATCTTTAGCCGTATGCATGGAGCATTAAATATAGATAAAAAAGTAACTAATTACACAGTTTGATTCTAAATTACGAGACGAATCTTTTGAGCCTAGTTAGTCTATAATTAGACAATATTTATCAAATACAAACAAAAATACTACAGGAGTTCGGAATTCAACTTTTAACTTTCTAGCTACGAATAGAACAAGGCCTGAGTATACATTACGTGTATCGGACAGGAATGTGTAAACAAGTCGTCGTTGCACCTCGCTGCTGCGGCTGCTGAGCTGGAGGCCGATCATTCGATCGGCCAGCCACTGAAC
>DXKC01006891.1:0-11670 GCA_031170775.1 Cymbopogon citratus
ACTAAGCATTACAACAGATGGTTAACTGAACTGCTATTACTACTACTGCTGTACTACTACTATACTACTCTACTACTACTGTAATATTACTAGTCTACTACTGCTCTTACTACTTTACTCTGCACTACTACTACTGAGCACTCTCCTCTCTGTACTACTGTACTACTGTTGTGAATGTTGTTTTATTTTGAAGCTAATGATGTGGAGCTGAGGCTTAAGGCATGTGCAATGATGTTTTTTAGCTGCCTGTGATGATGTTTCTTACATACTGTACTACTACAACTACTACTCTCGAAGTCATTCTTGTATCTAATTCACTCTTTATTCCTTGCATCTATTAGAACAAAGCACGAAATGACGCAGATGTTTCTGAATTGTGAATTGAAATGATGGTCTAAATCGTGCTCATGTGTGGTCAGATTGAATTTAATTGTGACTTGTAATTTTGGTCAGATTTGAATTTGAATTCTGTATGATGTGTTCAGATTTGAATTTGAATTTATTATTTTTTTTCTGGAAAATCAACCGCAGGGGCGGTTCTAGATTCAACCGCCCTTACAGTGCCCCACTGTAAGGGGGGCTGGTGATCCAGCCGCCCTTACAGTGCCACACTGTACGGGCGGCTGGTGTTAACCGCCCTTACAGTGGCCGAGCACTATAAGTGCTAGCTCGGAAGGGCGGCTGGGGCACCCACCCTTACAGTGCCCTTTGAGCCGCCCTTACAGTGCTCGGCTGTAGTAGTGCAAGCTCCGCGACCAGCCATCGCCCCTCACCTCCTCTCCTTTTAGAGACTTCCAGGGCTCCGATCAGGCATGCCGCTGCCACCTAGTCCCTTCCCCAGCATTCTCCCTGCGCCACAGCGCTCGCATCGTCCTTGCCGAAGCCCTAGCTTTGCGTTGCCGCCGCCCCATCCAAAACCACAGCCATCGCCTAGTCCCAGAGCCGCAGGCGCCGCCGCGGAGGTCATCGTCCATTGCCGTGGCGTTTTTCGTCAGAGCAAGTTGCCAGTCGTCGCTTTACGGTAGGGAATCTGTTATCTGTAGGTGGAGTTCATGCAAGGTCCATCTTCTTGCTCTCTGCTTCGCTCTCATCATCGCCGAACCCATGCAGCTTGGAAGGCATCGTAGTTCCTCCGAGCTCTGCGTCTAAGGAACCCGCTGCTACCCCGTCGATCCCACGCTGGACCGCGACCCTCGCTGAGACAAGCTTCGTCTCTGCCGCCGCCGACCGCCTCTCGTCATCGTCATGCCGGCCGGCGATGCACCCGTCAACGAAGTCGCCTTCTCTGCGTGAGTGGTGAGCTCTTGTTTCCAACCCCTCTTGATCGCTGTCCTCCGTAAACGTACTGCTCGAGTCGTGAACCGACGGCCGGTGTCGTGAAGCTCTGCACGACGGCCATGGTCTGCTAGCTGCCTACGGTGCCAACTGGCTTTGATGGCATGAGCATGACATCAAGATGACACGCTCTTGCATTATGGCCGTTTTCCTTTAGAAAAATAATTCTGAAAATACCTGAAAAATATATACATATACCTATACCTGCATGGCACCAGCGAGCAAGCAAAGTTACACGGCCATGCGTTTCCTGCTTTGATCTTGCTAGCTTGCTGAAACCATCGTTACGCCACATGCTAATTGTTGCCGCTTTTCTTCAAGAAAATAAATCCAGATATACCACTGAATTACGTCTTCATCATGGTCACGGTTCGTGCCTATTTTTGCCCTCGACAACATTGTTATTCGTACATGTTTTGTTAATGATAAATAAACAATTCTTAATGCGTACTCTTTATAAAATTAGTTAATGAAATTAATTATGAGAAATGTATTTAAATATTTATAAAATGTTAATATATGTATTTAAATCACCGCTCACCGTGAAAGTGTACACCTCTGCGCAGAGTTTATTAAACTGATATATCAGCCTTGCCTAAGGACACGGGCGACCTTGGAACTTTACCATAAGATAATGACCGATGTTGATTAATTATTCATCATTTATTATTTTATGCTTTATATTATTATGTTACATTGATGATGAGTATATGGTACCTTGTGGCTATACTTGCGGAGTTCGACATGGACTCACTCTTGCTATTTCACCCACACCTCAGGAGAAGTTTAGGCTTGTGATCAACTAGTCAGTTTGATCCAGTGAAGTGAAGTCTACACCCGGAGTTCGGCGTTGTCTATCGGCTATTTATTACCTAGGTGATATATTTTATACGATGTAAGTTATATTTAAAGCATTGTTTTATGATACTAACTTATCTGGTTTTGTCCTTAAAACCGGGTGTTACAAGTGGTATCAGCTCAATGCTGACTGTAGGATGCAAGTCTAGTTAGAAACTGGTCGTTAGAATGTTTAGAAGTTGTTATAAAGAACCTTGTTCTATATACCTTGGTATTTTCTTCTCTAATGTATATCTTCCCTTAATATTTATCTCCTCCATGATGCTTATTTTAAAAATCTTTGTACCCTCTTTACTCCTTGCTTGACATGCTTTCAGAATCTCCTCTTACCACCTTCTTGCATACTCTGAAGTTAAGATTTAGGATCTTGCCCTTAACATGAAGAAAGCGATAGTACTGTGAGTTGTGTCTTTGATTGAAATGTCATTATGTTAAATGCTTGATTTGGATCTTTGTACTGAGTGTAATGATCTTCTGGTTTTATTCGCAACTTCATTTAGTTTTTTAGGCCTAAGCCATAAGAATTAATGAATAGATAATTGGGTTGGGTTATCTCCTGTTCTTCCTATCTGGTCTTCACGGAGCAAGCTGTCTTCTTTGGATTCTAGCCCATATTTTGAATGCCCAAAAATCATGAGAAAAAAATTCGGGACAACAGTAGAGATCTATTCTTTCAAATGCCGCTGGAATCACCCTAATAGCTATTTTTGGTTGAGAGAAATAAAATTCACAAGACAATGCACATGTGCTGTCCGAAACCAGGAACATATTCTGTTCCGCAATATTTTTTGACCAAGTTAACTGCAGAATCTGGAATAGTGTTCCATAAGAAAGCTTTAAAGGATTTCATAAGCTTTCCAACGGTGTAAACCACAGCATCATTGGATAAACGGATTGAGAGTTACAACTGTTTTTCTGCGCTGCTGTTTTTCTGCTCAAGAAGAATTTCAGATTTGTTGCTCTTGCCTATGCATGTGAGTTTCTCTTGGATATCAAAAAGATATTATGATGGATGACGTACATAGGAGTACGTTCAAGCTACCCTTTTGTTGTCCCCCTAGTTATTATTTTCTTAAGGGGGGTAGCCATGTGAAGAAGTTGCAAGATGGAGGTTTCATGCATTCCAACGCTATATTTATTTCACTCTTAAGTGTTGGTAGTCTGATGGATGAGAAGTCAGCGCCAAGTGAATGTATCTTCACTCAAGATGGATGATTGTTGGTTCATCTACAAGAAGCTCAAGTTTTGTTTTGGATTGGTCTTCACTTTGAGTTATCATCATTTGAGAGTCCCACCTTCAACTCAAGACAAGTTGGCGATTACACAACATAGGAATAATGTGATGATAGATTTCTCAATAGTTGGTTCTACGAAGGAAACTTAATGATACGTCTAGCATAGCAAGTAAGTTTGGAGTGAAGGAAGTTTCTACTTGGATGAGTTATCTATAACAATGGAACCATAGAGTAGTGCTTAAGGAAGTTAGTGATGTGTAGATTTGGAATCCACTTATGTATGAAGAATGCTTCAAAGTTTCTTGGAATGGTAAGGTTTCATCAAAAAGTCATTAGAGGCAGTATTATGGACAAGTGTTTCTTCAAAGTTAAGTGTGGCGTTCACAAGGACGTAAGGGTATGAACAAATACTTTTTACTGAGGATTGGATTGATGTTTGCGACCTCATTGTTGACTTGGGTAATTAAAGGCTTAGGACTCGAGGGATGTTATCACTTGGTGAAAAGTTGTTATCGATGCTCTTAGCATTTATAGGGTGCTAGGAAAATTCAAACGACACCATGGACTAATTATTGTGTCTCAAGGTGGCCGTGAAGGGAAGTATTAAGGGATGTGAGTTAGCACCTTGAAGCATGTTGATTCAGTTATGAACAGAAAAGTGACTTACAAAATGTGGTTACTTGAAGATTAGTTGGAGATACCTAGGAGTTATTCAGAGAACCATTGATACCTTGGAATTAGTGAGAATATTAATTGGAGTAAGGTTACTGAGGTATGCAAAGTAAAGCAGAATTCCTTGGCACGGAGATAGAACTACACGAGAAAGTGCAAAAAGATTCAACGCCGAAATATATCTCACCCTTCGACCACCATATTCCGAATCTCGGGACGAGATTCATCTTAAGGGGGGTAGAATTGTAACACCCTAAAATTTGTACTTTTAAAAATAGAGCTAAAATGATTTAAGTATGAATTTTTGTGCTCATGAAATGTAGGAAAAATAATATTTTACATTAAGTTAAAAGTTATCATAAGGTTAGAAACATTGATGTGCATCCATGCTGTTGCATATGATTTACTGTGATGAGTGGTTCTTGTTCCAAAGTCAAAATATTTCAAAATTGATTTCAAAAAGGATTATATGGCTTCAAAATAAAAGAATACAAATAAAGTAAAAAGAAAAGAAAGATAGAAATCTCTCCCTCCTCTCTATTTGGCCCGTGGCCTTTCTCCCTCTTCCCCCCTATCGGCCTGAAGGCCTGCCTCACTCCCGCAGGCCCAATGTCTCATCCGGCCCAGCAAAGGAAGGCAGCAGCAGCCCGCCCAGTTTCCCTCTCTCTCTATCACTTGAAGGCGGGCCCTGCAGGTCAGCCCATAACCAGACGCTAACGGTCTGGCCCCTCAAGTCAGGGTCTTCCCCTACCTCCATCCGCAGGAACTGGATGGCGCCATCGCTCCCGATCCGCTCGACCGAGCACCTGTGCCGACCAAGCCCTTCCCTCCCGCGTCCTCCATAACCCACACGACCATGCTGCGTCCACTTGTCCGCGGCCATCCTCGATCCGTCCATCCCGTGGCGCTGCATCAAGGCTGCCATGTGCGGGCACCCAAGCTCCGCGACCAGCCATCGCCCCTCACCTCCTCTCCTTTTAGAGACTTCAAGGCCGCCATGTTCTTTGCTTTATCAAAATGATTATATTTATGTATTTTGTTTATAAAGAGTATTTACTCAAATACACTTCTAATTTTAAATAAATCTCTAAACTTGAAATGCTTATAACTTCTAAAACATAGCTCCGTTTTAGTTGGTTCTTGCGCTCACAAGTTCGTGGCTCTAATTAGAGTGCTTTGTACGTCTCTGCGATCGTAGCAATGCGTAGTTTCTCTATCAAATCTCTTTCGTTGATTGATGTATTGCTCTAATCCACTATGTTTGCTATGCATATTTGTTCGGATGCTTGTGTGGTGCTTTATAATCGTGTCCAGTCGGTTAGCTTTGCGTTGATGATCTATTAGAATTTGGAGATCAAGAAGCAGACATTTGAAGGTTTGGATTGAAGAAGGATATTGAGCAAGTGAAAGACAAGTATAGTTTGGGTTTACTTTCTGTAATCATGATCATGTGGCTTAATTAATGTAATGCAATGAATAATAAAAATGACTTTTTAGCAACATATGGACTTGTCGGTAACAGAACCTCCGGGATTTATAGTACAACTGTGAGGGCCACATGGCTCTGGTTTTAGTTAAGTATGAGGATCTTTTCTTGCTTGTTAGAGGTTACCCTTGTGGCGCAAATGGGGATAAGCAGACTGTGGATCTCTGGGACTAGTGGTATCACATAGACTGACTGATGAAACCTAGCGGCCCTAACTTGTTAGATGGACCTTTGAAAGGCTTCATAGTGAACCCTGCCGGCCTTCTTTGGTAGTGGGCTAAGAGGCCGATCACCTCGGGCGAAAGGGTAAATCACGGCTCACAGTGAAAGTGTACACCTCTGTGCAGAGTTTATTAAACTGATATATCAGCCTTGCCTAAGGACACGGGCGGCCTTGGAACTTTACCATAAGATAATGACCGATGTTGATTGATTATTCATCATTTATTATTTTATGCTTTACATTATTATGTTACATTGATGATGAGTATATGGTACCTTGTGGCTATACTTGCGGAGTTCGACATGGACTCACTCTTGCTATTTCACCCACACCTCAGGAGAAGTTTAGGCTTGTGATCAACCAGTCAGTTTGATCCAGTGAAGTGAAGTCTACACCCGGAGTTCGGCATTGTCTATCGGCTATTTGTTACCTAGGTGATATATTTTATACGGTGTAAGTTATATTTAAAGCATTGTTTTATGATACTAACTTATCTGGTTTTGTCCTTAAAACCGGGTGTTACATCTTCCTATTTTCATATCCATAGTACTTAGAGTTTTTGATAATGGTTTTAAAAGAAAGCACATAGTTCATTCTTACTCCTCAAATAGTACTCTCAATTCACCCAGTAAGTATATGATTCCTTACCAAGGCATAGTATAAGATTGACTTCTTTTATTTCATCCTACATCTATCAAGCTTATGTGGAGCTTAGGTAGGGATAAACAAGATAGCATACTTGCATTGTATATATTGTAAAGTCAAAACAAGGATCCAAGAAGAAGAGTGTCATAATCCTATATCAAGATGTGCAAGTGTGTGGAAAATGATGGGATACAATGCTCCTCTATTTGATAAGCTCTCTACTTTATTTTATTTGAGACATGGCTATCATTTTTTTCATAGTGATGGACTTTCATATGTCCACTTTTTTCATTGCCTTGTGTCTCTTTTACTAAACCACACTTAGAGAGATATTCTAAAACTTTAGAACATGGAGCATATTTATGATGGAGATGGATGGCATGTTTTTGCGTACTTCTACTGTAGAAGCAACATGTGTATATGTGGTGTATATGTGATCTTGATTTTGGAACTATGACAAAATTCTCAACTAGGGTCGATAAGGTTTGACCAAACTCAATACAAATACATGTAGCGTAAATAGAAGGGGTTTTGATCATGGTATGAACATATATGGCTTTGGTAGGAATTTTCTCACTATTGAGGAGCAAGTGACACTATGGTTTTATGACATTTTTTAAATAAATCTCTAAGCACATTGAATAGAAAAGGGTATGAATCATGAGAAAAGAACTATATCACATTTGTCAACAACTTAGTTAATATGATAATCCTATCAAGATATGTGACCCACAAGCATAAGCATATGCAAAAATTAGACTTTGTGACGCTTATTTTTTGACGTTTTTCTCTTAATGTCATAAATCATGTCAAATGTATTTTTTTAGATGCAAGTCTTCTTGTTTTTATTTTTATTTTATTTTATCTAAGGAAATCAAATAAAAGGTAAAAGTAAAAATGAAAGAACAGAGAGGGAGTAGGAGTGGCAAACCAGTCAGGAGGCATGTAGACGATGAGTAGATGCTGACTGGTGGGTCCAAGGCTCAGAGGTGGGGTCGGCCGACCCCACTTGGGCTTGCCCATTGCTGCCATCTGAATCCCCTCTGTTGAGAATATATTTCTGCACACTTGTGTTCCCGTTGGCCATCAATGCGGGGGTCGGCCGACCCCCTACTTGGATCAGATTTCATCATGCTAGCGTGTCAAGCCATGTGCTACGCCGTGGTGTGTTAAGGAAAGTTGAGAGACGTAGTTGGGGGGTCGACCGACCCCCACACTTGGGTTCTTGACCATTCTAAAATGCAAGGACATGGGAAACATCAAGTGCAGGTGTCCTGCTGGTGGCAACACACCCGCAGAACAAAATAGTGCTCATTTTATTTAATGGATCATAGGCATAAGTTACAATGATTAGATTGGATGATCTTAACTTTGTGCCTAGCATATTTGTGAAGAGGTTTGAGATGTTTTAAGGAGAAAAGATCAAGGGAAATGGTCTTTGTGCCCCATTGTTGTTCTTAAGTGTGCAAACCGCACTTAGGACCTTCTTCATAACTCTCTACTCAAACAGTCATCCTCAAAGAGCTTTAATGGCTCCTTAACTATGGAGGACTAACCCTCCATTGGATGGTCTTTGGAAGAGCTTGTAGAGTTCTACTACTCCCATAACTACTATTTCTCCACTGAGGTGAACAAAGGAATAAAACGTCTTCCCCTATCCAGCCCACCGCCAATACCCTTATGGTTTTTCATGAAAAGTGAGCATCAAGGGTATGACAAGGCTCAATCCTCATACACAATGGCCTCCATGGTGACCTCTAGGTTTTCAAACTTTTTGATAATAGGGGTCATGGTGAAATTACTCTAGGTAACTTGGGCGACATAAAGGAGGCCGGTAGGTGTTCAATTTAAGGTTAGAAGGAATGTGATAAGTAAGAGGAGGAAGAGAGGTCAAAGGGAGCTATTGCCAGAGTTCACATCCCTTGTTTCCACAAGAGTTGTAATAGGGAATATCTTCTAAGTGATGGCACAATACTCTGGGTCAATTAGGTCAAGCTGGATCCCCCCAACTAGGGGTCGCCGACCCCTCTTGGTGGAACCAAGAGTTCGAACTTCTCCCCAAACTCTCCTTGTCATAGAACCAGTCTTGAAACATTTGTATCACTTCAAGTTGGGGTCGCCAGACCCCTATTTGAAGGATTTGGAGCAAGTAGGTTTGGGTTCTATGCTTCCTAGGTGATAAGAAGTGGGTTGGCCAGGTTTAGGCTCAAGTGGGTACTATGCCCAGGTCGCCCGACCCCTGTTTGGGAGGTTCAGAGCGAACGAGTTTCAGATTTGAACTTCCCCACATGTCAGAGATGGTTTGGCCAAATTTGGGCTTGGTTAGCCACCAAGAGGGGGTCGCTCGACCCCACGATGGAGGCTTCCCTGGACCAGATTTCAAGCAGAGAGTGGTATGTCTCTATGAATGATATCATGGCTATATCCCACTATGTTATGAATGTTTTTGCTACAAGGGATAGTCCAAAAGTGCAACCAAGTTTCATGCAAACATGTTTGATTCAATAATCAAGCTTAACACCATGTCTTGTTTGATTAAGGTAGTCTATTCAACCTAAGCAGCATGCTTAATTTGAAGAGGCTATGGAAGTATGATCGTTCGAACGATCAGTACACCCAAACCAAAGCATGATTACAACAGAATGAGGAAGCATTGAAGCATATAGAGGTTCATTCAATTTAGAGACACGATCATGAATGGTGAAGTCAAGAAGTAATTTTTTTTTTATTTTAGAGGGTTGAAGACAGAAGTAAGAGGAATGCACTAAACAAGAGGAAGGGAAAGTGACAGACCAGTCAAGAAGTATGGCTTAAACATAGTGGAAGTTGACCGGTGGGCTAAGGGGTCCATGGTGGGGTCGGCCGACCCCACCTTGGAGGTTCCAGCCACTTAGTTTCTTTCCTTGTGCATTCTTACCTCTATTGATGTGTTTCTACACTGATGATTTTTGCTTGGGCTGTCCTTTATCATCCAAATGTGTTTGAGAGGGTCAAATGGCCCCCCACACTTGGTGTAAGGTGTGCCCTGAATCATGGGAGCTAAGAAAACATCAAGTGTATGGGTTCTACTGGTGGTAGCACACCAGCAGGACCACAAGTCTTACTACCCTCCTCAAGTTAGGCGCACAAGTTGTATGGTGTTCATTTGAAGCCAACTTGTGGGGGCCTAACTACAAGAACTCATACCACTATGAGATTTGGATAATTTATGATAAACAAAAGCATCTACAACCTCTACTTCAAAGATTTTGGGCACATGAAGAGTGAAGGAGTTGTAGATCTCTTGTTTGGTAGTGGTAGAAGGAAGGATTGAGTTGGGAGATTTCTCCAATGAGCAAGGACTTGATGAGAGGATCAAAGGATAACTTCCATGCTTATTGATGGAATTCTCCTTCTCAAGAAGTGGGTCAGAGCTTTCCTTTTCATGACATTCCAAGTCCTCCTCATGACTTGGATGTCATGGTTGATTGTGAAATCATCTTAAGCTCACCCCTTGGCTCAAGAATAGGATTGGATTCTACCTTTTTCATAGGTTTGGGAGTCGAAATAGGTAGATACTCTTTGCCTATTCTATGACCAAGCTTCTCATTTCCTAAAGCATTCTCTAGGAAATGAGGAATGATGTTCATCCCAAGGCTAGGATCATAGCAAATTTCACTAGAAATGCCCATTACTTGACAAGGTGTTCTTCTTAATTGAGTAGGAATTTTAGTGATTTCATTAGAATCTTTGGCCTCATCCAACCATTCTTGATTTATAACAGTGGATGGATTTTCCAACTATTGTTGTTTTTCTTTTTGGTTAGATTTATGGCCCTTATGACTTCCATGCCTTGGATGTCTTAATGAATCCCCAGAGTTAATGACCGGATCATCATAAGACTTATAGTGAAGAGCATCATTGGGATCATTAGGATCAAGGACGAGTTTAGAGGTATGCTCAAAGGATATGGCAGATGTGGGCATAGAAGGGGAGAGGATAGAATTTTCTTTAAGGAACCTCAGTCCTCCTTCTTTGGGCACAGCTGGCCTTCCTTTTTGAAATCTACATGAGATCCTAAATTTTTCCCTAAGTGCTTCTTGAGAACTTGAGGCATAGAATGGGGCTATTTTGGGAGTTTCCTGAAGAGATCTCTTCTTGGAAGGGTTTGAATGGCGTATCTTGGAAGGTCTCTTCTGGATGGGGTGATTAGGGGTATTCCCAAAACTAGCCTGATCATCTAAGGATTTAGCCTCGGAATCGAAGGAGTGATTTAGAGGATAGGTTTCTTCCTTCTTCGATATATGTGGTATATGTGGTTCAGAACTGATGGCAGAATCTTCGGATGGTATTGTTGGTGATTCGGCTATCGAGATTTCTTCTTGCTCGGGGATGAATTCCTTCTCTTCTTTAGTAGGTTCATCATACAAATTAGTGTGGTGGGTGTTTTCAAGAATTTTGTCTAAAAGTCTCCTACCTCCACTAGCGGTATGATGAAGAAATGCTCCTCCAGAAGAGATGTCAAGGAATTGTGCGGAATCTTTGCTAAGGCCGAGGTAAAAGTGTTGCAATAATGTTAGCTCGGTTAAAGCAAGATCAGGGCCAAGGGATACTAGATCTAAGAAACGGGCCCATGCCGCACCTAGAGACTCCTTCTTTTGTTGGAAGTTTAGGATCTCTAATCGAAGATGAACAACACGAGAGACAGGGAAGAAAGTTGAGCAAAATTTGGATTGAAGGCTTTCCCACTCTCCATGTGCACTCTCTACGTGTTGAGCATACCAATGTTTAGCTGTCCCCATTAAAGAGAATGGGAATAGCTTCCATTTCAAGGTATTTCGTGTCATGCCTTCGATAAGAAGACACGAACACAACTGCTCAAAACTACGTAAGTGAGTATAGGGGTTTTCATCTTCTTCCCCAGCGAAAGATAGTTTCTGAACCATAGCTATGAAACTAGGGCAAAGTTCATAGCTAGGTGAAAGAATAGGATGGGATGATGGTGGTGGCTCCAAACTAGCGCCCTTTGGAGCGGCAAGATGAGAGATGGGTGTTTGGGTCATGGTATGGAAAGGATAAAAGGAAAAGAAAAGGTAAAAGAAGGATAACTCGAACGACTTGGTTCTAAGTTAGAACAGCTACCGTTCCCCGGCAACAGTGCCAGAAAGCTTGTTGACACCAGAAGTGGCAAACGGATATACCGCAAGCGTACGGTAGTCAATGTAGCCTTCACCGGG
>DXKC01006892.1:0-11025 GCA_031170775.1 Cymbopogon citratus
GAGCAAACCGCTTTTATAGCCATTTGTGTTACTAATAATTTGCTCTAGTGCTCTTGTAGAATTTTTTAATTAGGCTATTCACCCCCCTCTAGCCATACTAGGACCTTACACTTGCGCAGCAAGGCGCCTCCTTGGGCCCGAGCAGGTCCGCCGACCACGTTGTTGGCGTCCTTCGGGCTTCGAGCTTGTCGTCATGAGCCTCTAGAGACGTGACCCGAAGATAGCCATGAGGGTATAGGGGTTAATACACCCACAGCTAGTCCTCGAGCATTATGAATCTTGAGGAGTACGCCGTCTTGACCTCGTCTGAGTAGTGAAGCTTATCGTCGAGAAGTTGATCACTGACTGCGTCTTGACGGTGTACATCCGAAAGGTTGCATGATGATCTTGAAAAAAGAAAAAATAACTCCATAATAATGCTGACGTGGTCCCACGTTAACACGTAGTGTTAACACGGACAATGTGCTCGGAGAAGATCATAGGAAGAGGACCAAAGTCACCGCGAGGCGACGTGGTCCCACATAGTCCCTAAGGTTGATAGAAGATGAGTATGTTGTGTCAAGCTTTAAGAAAAAAGTATTGAGTAACCAACTGTCAAGGTCAAAAACTGACACAGACGCTTGGACGGATAAACCCGTGGCTCCAATAGGCCTGAACTGTCGACCGGTGGAATAATCAGGTTGAACTGTCTGGTCGAGTCTTTAACTCATAGCATGAAAAGAAACGTGGCAACAGGAGGCCTGGGCCGTCGACTGGTCTGCCGTTGGAAAGACGCGCGTGATCTGGACGAGTGGTCGGATCGAGTCCCCAGCTCTGAAGCGTGGAGGGACAAGTGGTTGGATCGAGTCCCCAGCTCTGAAGCGTAGAGGGACGAGTGGTCGGAGCCAAGTACTGGCCGAGTAGTACTGGCCGGCCAGTCTGCACAGGAATCCCACTGAATGGGCTGGGCTGTGACGCTTGGCAGTACTGAAGACGGCCCACTAATCCGGAGAAGTCGAGGGAGCGCCGGCGCGGTTCCCCAAAAATGCTCTTTCGCGAACCGTCGCGCGACTATTAAGGCGGACGGCGCGCTCGGGGAAGGTTACTGTTTCCCTTTCTGCCGGCGTCGATACTCCAAATCCAACCTGCCATTGCTGCCAACGAGAGCTCCGCCTTCCCGCATCGACGCAGATCTAACCTTCCGCATTCGCCAGTGTGAGGAGATTTGAGGGAGAAGGCCACCAGATCGAAGAAAAGCAGAAATCTTGAAGAACATCAATGGCGGGAGCTGACGCTAACCGCACCAAGTGGGTCGCGATGATGGAGAAGGAGTGGAGCCCATCGAGGAGCACGGAGGAATCAATCGGCATCCTCGTCGCCACCGGCCTGATTCAAGAAAAAAGCATCGGCGGATGGAGGCCGCCTTCCGGAGAAAGGTACCCCTGCCGAACTCAGGCGAACTCGTCGTGTTCGAGGCTTATTATCTTCGCGGATTTGGAGTTCCTGTCCACCCGTTTCTCCGTCAACTTCTGGAGTATTGGGGTGTCAATTTGTGTAATCTGCTTCCGAATTCGATTTTGGCGGTTGCCATTTTTATTCATTTCTACGAAGCCTACTTGGGGATTTATCCCCACATCCATCTGTTCTGCTACTTCTACTGCCTCCAGAAGAAGGGCGGAGGTGGTTCCAAAATTGCTGGAGGTGTCTATCTGAATCTCCCTGACGGCCGGAAAGTGGAGTACCTGAATCTTCCCTTCCAGACGTCTGCGAAAGATTGGTACAAAAAGTGGTTCTATGTCTCAGAGGAAAGTCAACCACTCACTCGCTGCGATGTGGGAGCAATCCTAGAATTGAGGGAGGCGTGGAGGAGGGAGCCCGTGGGGCCCGAACTTGAGCAAGTGTTAGAGCTGCTGCAACTGCTCGACCGGAGCCGAGTTGATGGAGTCATAGTTGGATCCAACTTCATCTTTCGGCGCATCCAGCCATGCAAGGAGCGAGTCCATCCCGGCTTCGAGTACTCCGGGTCTACAGATCCAACCAGGGAGTCGCCGGAGCTGCTGAGCGATGCTGACGTGAGGGTTCATCTCGACATAATCTTCGAGATGGACAAGTATACTCCGTTGGCCCCACAACAACTGTCGTACAAGCTGGACCGACCACCACCAGAGGTAAGCCGAGCAAATATGAAGTCATCCTTCTTGTTAATTGTGTGACTGTCATCCCGACATGTGTTTTGATTAGGTGTACGGAGTGGACCGGGCCACCTACTTTGTCCCCGTGCAGACGGTGGACTGGCCGACGAATGAGGGGGGCTGGCCGGTGGTCGGCCAAGCGACTGCCCAGACTGCTGCGCCAGGACTCGGCCGCGGGGTTCTGATGATTGGCGAAGCAGAAGAGAACGCCGCCGTCATCGACCCTATTGCAGATCGGAGGCGCGGCAAGAGGAAGGTCGTGGAGCAAGACCCGCAGCAGGCTAGGGAGCTGCTGCGGCAAGCCAGTCGTCAGAACACGGCGATGAGCCTGGTGCTCGAAGGCCGTGAAGAATGTTCGTTGAGGCGCCGACTGCGCCTTTTGTCATCGGATGATGAGGCAGAGGACGAGACGGCCACACGTGTTCGTCTTGACAGCCCTCAGCATGTGGTCGCCCCTCAGCCTGGAGGAAGTGGCACAACGCCGGCGACACTGCGCCGGACCAAGCGCAGCAGCTGCTGCTACAGCATCGGCGGCGGCAGCAACCACAACGCCGACCACCGGTGCTGCTGTGGCCACGTCGTCACCACCGTCGGTCGCGGTAGCAAGCACAACCAAAATCACTGTGGCGTCATCACCACCCCCTGTGACAGCGCCACATACCGCTGAGGCTGCAGCATCGTCTGCCTTGGCCCCAGGAGAAAGAGGCTCTGGGAGCGGAGGCTGGTGATGACGAGAGACCAAGGGAGATGGTGCGGGCACTAGTCCTCGGCCCTGGCGGTGTATGTGTTAGCTTCCGGAGGTCCCGGCTGTAAGTGCTCTGTTTCGTAACCAATTCCGACTACTTTCAATATGTGGTCAGACTCTAAATCTTGATATCCCTTGTGCAGGAGGAGTGTCATGGCTAGTCTTGAGGAACTGACTGGTCGGACACCGGCCGCAAGCGACGCAAGTCCGGCGGTAGTTGCCCCAGCTGTAGCAGAGCCAGAGATAGAGCAGGTCCCGACAGCCGAAAGGGTGAACGCCGAGACCGCGCCGCCGCCCGAGCCACCCGTGATGGTGAACCCTGCCCCAGTGAGCGCAGCAGCAGCAGAATCATCGGTGGTAGTCGGTGCGTTGTCCGCGTCTACTGCTGAAAACGCGACGCCGGCTGAGGACGCTGCCGCGGCGGGACAGATCGGAGTCCCCGAGCCTGGGCAGAACCCCGTGCCAACCAGCGACGCCGCCGTCGAGGAAATAGAGGAGATCATCCGTCCCGTCGCTGTGCCACCCCCCATGCCCGTAGTCCGTATCATGCGGATAAGCGACGAGGGTCCGGTGGTGCACGAGGAGGATCGCGGCGAGGGTCTACGGCGGGTGCAGAGGCTCATGACGGAACTGGTCGACGCGGTGAAGGTAAGTAATCCTCATGAATTGTTGTTTTATGATTGTTCATGGTCTTCATATGTAACGAAACTATGTTGCAGTCTGTCGAAGCCACTGCCAACGAACAGAGGTGCTGCATTGAACAACTCCGGCTAGTGCAAGAAGAAAACAATGCGCTGAAGGCTGAAGTGGCTCAACTGCGTGCTCAGCTGGTGGAGGCAGAACACTAGCGAACTCAGATGCAAAATAGTAAGTGGCACAGTGCCCTCTTGTAATTCTGTTTGTTGTTTGAAGTATTCTATCCTGACCATGTGCTCGGTAGATATGAAAGCCGACCAGGATGAACTCCGAGCAGTACTGGCCCGGACTGTGAAGGAGAAAGAAGACCAGGCCGAGCAGCTGAGAACTGCAAAACATGACCTGAAAGGTGAGCAGCATCTGATAATCTCTGTACGTGGCTGTAGCATCTTGCTAATTGTGTGCACTGTATCTGTAGCGACCCGGGAGAACACTCAAGCCCAGTTCAAAGAACTGCAGTGGCGCCTCGGGTTCAACATCAAGAAGGTTGAAGTGCTAGAAAGGTACTTCACTCCCCTCCTGGATCTGTTCGAGGGCTCAGAACAAGATATCCACGCCGCCAGCCGACCACCGCGACCAGACGTAGTCTGTCACCGTGCTCGGCGGGCATGGGACAACATGTGCCGCTTCTATCGTGAGAATACGATAGGAGTGTGCCAATATGCGCTGTCGTTGATGAAGTCCCACTACCCAGCGGCTGACCTGGAGAGGCTAACCGAGGGGTATCCTGAAGGCATGGATGAGGCCAGAGCTGAAGAAGTCCGCAACAGCATACGGCAGATTGCAGCTTCGATTACGGAGGATAAAGACCTAGTATCAGGAGATGGTCAGAGTAGTCGGGCACATGAATAACTGTATGATACATGTAATCCGACCAGTATGAGTGAACTGGTAAACTTAATAGATGTAGAAATGATATCCCTTGGATATGTTGTATGTTAATGTTTTATTGAAGTTGTCGACTGTCTTAAGATGGATGACGTAGTCCGATGTAGTTAGCCCTGTCAGATGACCTAGTGCGTCGCTAGTGAACAGCGTGATTGCCAGGATCACTAGGAGACCAGTACCATCTGGGAGCGACTGTTGAATCTCCTAGCACTGTGTTGGCGTAGAGCCGTAGCGCATTGTAGGAGGATCAAGACAGTGCCTTGTCAAACCAATCGTGACCAGCCATGTATCGTACAACAGGACATATAGAAAAGAGTTGTACACATTTATGTGAAAAATTTGCATGAATGATAGACATTGCATGAATAGAAAATATGGTATGAACACGTAAGTGGGATCAAAAGATGACAGCGTAAGGGCTTTTCATTAATCTAAAAAAGTAGAGTACATGAAACAAAAAAGAAAAGATACATATCTTATTTTCGTATGGCGAAGCGGCTGTCTGGGGGTAGAAACGGATGAGATTGTCGATATGCCAAGAATTTGGGATATCTTCTCCTGTCAACGTGCATAATCTATAAGATGTTGGACGTGTCACCGCTTTGATCCTGTAGGGTCCTTCCCACTGTGGCGCTAGCTTGTGGAGTCTGTCGTAACGTTTGAGCACGTGGTCGCCGACCACAAAGAATCTGTCGTGGACGTTGCTGCTGTGATAGCGATGCAAGGTTGCCAAGTATTTGGCTGACCGAGCACAGGTGTCTAGTCGGCGCTCTTTAGAGGCATTGACGTCAACCATCCTGGCTTCGAACGAGGCTTCCTCATTATGATATTCGACCCGTAGAGACTGGAAAGCAACCTCAGCAGGTAGAACTGCTTTGGAGCCGAACACCATGAAGTACGGAGAGACTCCTGTGCTGTGGCAAGGTTGGGTCCTGAGTCCCCAGACCACCGCAGGTAACTCCTTTAGCCAGCGTCCGGGCCTTTGCTCTTTATCATCGAGGTAGACTCGTTTTCTTAAGGCTTTAAGGATCATGCCATTGGCCTGTTCCGCCTGACCGTTTGCTCGAGGATGAGCCACAGACACATACTTGACCTTGATGCTCAAGTCATCGCAAAAATCGAAGAAGTGGCTGCTGGTGAAAGTCGTGCCCAGATCAGTTATGATGCAGTTGGGCACACCGAATCTGTGTATAACTTCATTGAGGAAATCTGCTGCCTTCTGTGCGGTAGTGGTCTTGAGTGGTTTGTACTCAATCCACTTGGTAAACTTGTCGATCAAGACGTAGACGTACTCGAAACCTCCTGGTGCTCGTCTGAAAGGGCCGATCATATCAAGTCCCCAGCACGAAAACGGCCAGGCTGCTGGTATGGTCTGGAGTTCGTGTGCTGGTACTTGAATTTGCTTGGCAAACATCTGACACTCCAGGCATCGTCGCACCATGTCTTCAGCATCTGCTACCGCTGTGGGCTAGTAAAAACCTGCTCGGAAGGCTTTCCTGACCAGCGTTCTTGACGCAGCATGATTGCCATACATGCCCTTGTGGATTTCGGCCAGGAGCTCTTTGCCAGCTTCCCGGGTGATGTATTTTTGAAGTAACTCTCCTCTGCTATTCTTGCGCATCAACTGATTGTCAATGATGACGTAATTGCGTGCGCGTCGTATCAGGCATTCTGCCTCTGTTTTGTCCTCTGGAACGAGGTGGTTGAGCATGTAGGCAATGAAGGGATCCCTCCAATCAGGCTCCGGAGGAGCCTTTTTCTTGGCGGGGTCATGGTCTGAAGGTTGGCCACCAGGAGTGCCGTGGTCTAGAGGCGGCTAGTCCGTAGCACTGGCGTCGTCCATTACCACATCGTCGTCAACTGGTGCGATCAGCTGGTCTGTAGGTGGGTTCGGAGTAGTTGATGTGCTCGGAATTGGCGTAGTAGAGGTGCTCGGCGCTTGAGCAGCAGGCGTGCTCGGAGCCGGAATTGCTGACATGGTCGGCGCTGAAGGCATGGGTGTGGTCGGCGCTGGAGTAATGGAGGGCTGGATCAAATCCTCGACGAATACTCCAAGAGGAAGGTCTGCGCATGATGAGCCTAACTTAGACAGCTCGTCTATAATCTTGTTCTCGCCTCGCACCACAAGTGCAAACTCTAGGCCGTAAAACTTGTTCTCCAACTTCCGGATCTCGGCGACGTATGCTTCCATCTTCTCGTGGTTGCAGTCCCAGTCTTTGTTGAGCTGATTGATGACCAGCGCAGAATCACCATAGACCAGGAGGCGTTTGATGCCGAGCTCGACAGCGATGCGTAGACCAGCCAAACAAGCTTCGTACTCGGCTATATTGTTAGATGCCGGAAAGTGGAGACGTAGCACATAACGTAGTTCGTCCTCGGATGGAGATATGAAGTAGACCCCTGCGCCGGCACCATCGATATTTAGGGATCCATCAAAATACATGGTCCAGTGCTCGGTGCTTGTGTTGGCCGGAGGCAAGGTAATTTCCATCCACTCCACGATGAAGCCGGCCAGGGACTGGGATTTGATTGCTGAACGAGATTTGAACTCGATGTTGTACTCACTGAGCTCAAGTGCCCACTTGACTATTCATCCGCTGGCATCCTTGTTGCAAAGCACGTCACCTAGCGCGGTGTCCGTCATCACCGTGATCGGATGTGCATGGAAGTAATGCAACATCTTCCGCTTAGTGATGAGGAGTGCATAGATGAGCTTCCGGTCGATGTGTGGCCAGGCTCTTCCCTGTCGACCACAAAAACTGTGCTGACCACATGATATGTGGCCGCAATGTAGAGAAACAAATGCTCATGCTCCCGGGGTGCTGTAAGCACTGGTGGATTAGACAAGTACTCCTTGAGTTGCGTGAAGGCCTGGTTAGCTTCGTCAGACCACACGAACTTTTCCTGTGCCTTGAGCAGTTTGAAGAAAGGAAGACCTTTTTCACCTAGTCGGGAGATGAAGCGGCTTAGGGCAGCCATGCATCCAGCGAGCTTCTAGACGTCTTTGACACATTATGGTGGTTGTAAATTCAGAATATTCTGAACCTTCTCAGGGCTTGGGCGTATGCCGTCGCGACTGACGACGTTGCCGAGTAGTTGGCCTGAGGGTACGCCGAAGGTGCACTTGGTAGGATTGAGCTTCCACTGATATTTGTTGAGGGCTGTGAAAACCCTTTACAAGTTGTCGATCAGGGACAAATACTCCTTTGTTTTTATGACCACATCGTCGACATATGCTTCTGCCAGACCAGCCGAGATTTCTCCGGAGAGGCAGGTCGTGATAGCCCGTTGATACGTGGCCCCTGCATTCTTTAATCCGAAGGACATGGTCGTGTAGCAGTAAGCACCGAAGGGTGTGATGAAGGATGTCTTGGTCTGATCTGGCTCGTAGAGGGCTATATGATGGTAGCCCGAGTAGCAGTCGAGGAAGGAGAGTAGATCGCAACCTGTAGTAGAGTCAACGATTTCGTCAATGCGTGGGGGATGAAAAACGTGTTTAGGGCAGTGTTTGTTGAGATCGGTGTAATCAATGCACATCCTCCATTCTTTATTCTTCTTTTGAACAAGGATCGGGTTGGCTAACCACTCCGGATTGTACACCTCTTTGATAAAACCAGCTGCTAAGAGCTTGGTTACTTCTACCCTAATCACCTTCTTTCGATCTCGAGCGAACCGTCGAAGCTTCTGTTTGATGGGCTTGGCGGTCTTCGAAACGTCTAGGAAGTGCTCGACAAAGTCCCTGGAGACACCCGGCATATCCGCAGGTTTCCATGCAAATTTGCTCACGTGCTTCTAGAGGAACTCGACGAGCACGTCTTCCTATTTGGGGTCAAGGCCCTGGCCGATGAGCGCCGTCTTTGTTGGGTCGTCAGTGGTGAGCTTGATCTTCTCGGGGTCGTCGGCAGCGACGGAAGCCCGGCGTGCGGAGTGCTCTGGAATCTCGAGCTGGATGGGGTTCAGATCCAGAGAAGCCAGCTTGGTCTTGGTCTGCTGAGCCTTGAGGTCTTCTATTTCTGCTGCGGCGTATGAGTCTGACTCGGCGGTTCGAGCCATGAGGATGTTGCCGCGTAGGGACAGGATGCCCTTGTCGGTTGGGACCTTGAGCACGAGGTACCGGTAATGAGGTACAACCATGAGCTTGCAGAGACCTGGTCGGCCGATGATGGCGAGGTACGTGCTTTCAAAGTCGGCGATGACAAAGTCGAGCCACTCGATGCGGAAGTGTTGAGGAGTCCTGAACTGGACAGGCAATAAGACTATCCCCAAAGGGTATGAGGGCTGTCCTGGCATTACCTCCCAGAATGGGATGTCGTACGGAGCAAGATCTTCGGACTTTAGCCCGAGCTCCTTCCAGGCATTGACGAACATGATGTTGAGAGAGCTGCCGCCGTCGATCAACACCTTCTCGAACCGGACCTGTTTGATGACCGGGTCGAGGACCAGAGGGAAACGCCCGGGCTCTAGTATGTTGGCCCATATGTCCTTTCTAGAGAACGTGATCGGGAGTTCTGACCAGGCAGGTGCTCGGACGTCTGCGACCGTGTTGTCAGCCTTGGCAATTGCTGCTAGCTGCCTGTCGAGGAGCTGGGCTTTGGCCTTGGACTCAATGGCGATGCGGCCACCGAAGATGACGTTGACGTTCTTCGCTGGCTCTTGATAAACGTTCCGACCACCGGCCGGCTCCTCCTTGTCTTCTTCTCCTTCTTGCGCCTTATCTTTGCCCTTATCGTTGCGGGGCTTCTTCGGAGGAGGGTCCATGTGGTCGGCGATCTGCCTGCATGTCCCGAGGGTATGACCTCTGCCCGGATGCTTGGGGCAATCTTGATTAAGGATTTTGGCCAAGTCCTCAGGTACATCGCGCTTCTGTCCCTTGATGGCGTTGACATAGTTGCCGCCACCACCACAGTTCCGGTTGTTGCCTCTGAAGTTTTGGCGATCCCGGCGGTCGTCATTGCGCTGCTGGTCGTTGCGACCGTCGTTGCACTGATAACCTCCTCGGTCGTCTCTCCTGGTATCTCGGCGTTCGTCGCGGTGATCGTCGCACCGGTCGTCGCGGCGATCCTCTCGCCGGTCGTCACGACAATCGTCATGGCGGTCATCACGTCTGTCGTCACGATGGTTGCCACGGTAATCGCGGTCACGATTGCGGTCACGATCACGATCATCGCGATGATAGTTGCTTTTGAAGTTGGTTGTGTCGGGCTCGTGCATGCCTTCATCGACGTAGGCCTGGTCGTTGGCGATTCTAAAGAGTTCATTGACCGTTCGTGGCTGTCGTTCGAGTAGCTTCTTGCGCAGGTATTGACTACGCACCTCCCGGCAACCTTGTATAAACAAGGTAATGGCATCGCCGTCGGTCACGTCGTGACACCTTAAATAGGCGTCCGACCAGCGACGTATGAAGGTACGCAAAGGTTCATCGGGGCAGTCATGGATCTGTTGGAGGGCCCAACGAGTGCTCGGTTGATTGCAGATCGACTTGAAGTTGTCAATAAACATCTGCTTCAACTGCCTCCAACTGTAGATGGAGCCATCGAGCTGGCACAATAGCCATGAA
This sequence comes from Cymbopogon citratus, assembly GCA_031170775.1. NCBI lineage: Eukaryota > Viridiplantae > Streptophyta > Magnoliopsida > Poales > Poaceae > Cymbopogon > Cymbopogon citratus. The sequence goes on from DXKC01006892.1 coordinate 10,058, forward strand.
AAAGCTGCTTCGCCGAGCAGGCAAGGTAGATAGTTTGCGAGGACGCGATCATCACCACCTGCAGCCCGGGTAGCAGTCTCGAAAAGCATGAGGCAGTGTTCAGGGTCGTCGTAGCCGTTGTAGTTACGTATCTCCCCTCCCAGGCGGAAACCGCGTGGCCAGACCACGTTCTTGAGGTCGGGGGAGAAAGCTCGGATGTTGTCTTGAGTGTGGTACCTTTCGTTGAGAATACTGCGCAGATCTTCATCACGTCGTCGATCCACACTATGATCACGGTCCTGACGCCGGTTATCGTAGTGGTCTTGGCGTGGGCGCCGGTTGTCACCTCGGTGCGGACGTCGGTCATCTCTGCCATCGTTGGCTCTGTACGGAGCTCGGTCTTCTTCCTCTGCAGGGAGTCGTTCAGGTTGTCGTCCTCCTGGGGGTGGTTGGTTGCGAGGTGCCCGGTTGACCGAGTTGTCGCCTGCTCCTTCACGCTGAGGTCCCTGATTGGACTGACGCTGACGGTTACTGCGCCGACTGGCTATCGCGGCTTGGGAAGCGCCACGTATATCGACGACTTGTTCCTCCGCTGCTTCGAGGCGTCGAATAGCTTCTTGTATCTCCGGTGTTTGATTGGGCAGGTTTCGAAGAAGTTGCTGCGTAGCGGCGATGTTGGCGCTTGGTGTGAGATGGATGCGTGGTCCTCCCACCTGATCAAACACTGCCCCCAGGTTGCGTGGTGGCACTCGGTTGCCGCGTCGATTGTCAGCTTCCCTATTGTGGTTGCTACCCTGGGGTTGATGCTGCTGCTATTGAAGTTCAACCTGGCGACGTCGGTTCCTGTCAGCGTTGTTTGCCTCCCGAAGTTGTCGTTGGGCGTCCGTCTCGTTCGGCATAGGTGGCTCGTCATCGCTGACAACGAAGATGGTGTGTCCCATGACCGCACGATGCTTGGGCGGTGGTGGGGTTCTGCCTTCTTTTATAGC
>DXKC01006893.1:0-12322 GCA_031170775.1 Cymbopogon citratus
TCTTTCTCTGTGACTTTATCCTAAATATCATTATGTTTTCATTTATTATGTTCCTAGTTTATTCTAGTTCTACATTTGATATAGTTATGATTGATAATGAGTTTATGTTTAAGCTTGCAAAGCGCTTAGCTCTCTTCGCGGGAGGGCTAGGTGGTAGATTTCATGTAAGCATGGTGTTTAGATGTCGTTTACCTGCAAATGCCTCCTATTGGCCGGCTCGTGTGGTAGATCACGGAAGTGACAGTTCCGTTGAGTCCTTCGTAGTCCATCCCCCGTTAATAGGACTGGTAGAACCGCAGTTGCATAGGAAGTTAAGCTCTGTCTTGCCTTTCTATAGCAATGTTCCTTATACATAGATAAAGAGTCTTTTATACTATATATATGATGGTGTAGAGTTAGAATAGATGAATGACTTAGTAATTAGAACTACTTAGAAGTTTATATCTCTTGAACTAATCAGACGTCAACCTACCTTAAGTTGAGTAGTCTAATATTTCTAATCGCTATGTGATTAATTCCCTGTGCTACTATAATTCATATTATCTATTTATCATGGTTTACCCCCTTGTCAAGTATATGACTGTGTATCCTATCACTCATAAGTAGGCATGTTTAGCAAGTTTATCTCATTGTTTAAGTCCTTAGTTCTTTATCTTGAGCTAAATATAAATAACGATACCTGGAATACTTCTTGATTGAAATGCTGCAATGGTAATTTATCTGTGCACTTGCAGATCCTTATATTTAATCTATAAAAGGCTAGCAGTTATTTTTACCAACATTTCTTAGATCCTTATATTTAATCTATAAAAGGCTAGCAGTTATTTTTACCAACATTTCTTAGTATCATGTTAGGACTGTGACAACCTAACTTAAAGTGATGTTAAGAAGTGTCAACAGTTGGTCAAAGGACGAGTGGGTAGTAGACTGCATTCCCCGCACTTGTCCATTGATCCTAACTTGTGAACTAAATTGGGAACTCAGGCCAATTTAGGTATCTAGGTGGGCGCATTCTGCCACCATGATTGCCCTGTGTGCTATCTTTTCTTGATGGTTGCTCTGGGAACCTGGTACTGCTAGGTTTATTTTGTATTCTTTGATAGTGTCCTTCTTTATTCTTGTTCTCTTTCTTTGACTCTTCTTTTTTGCAAAGCATTCTTGGAAGAATTACCGATCTCCCAACTTACACTTTGAATTTGGGTGATATATGCATTGCATGTTCTCTAGGTCTTCCACTTTCTTAATTATCTCAATTACCGATCTCCCAACTTACACTTTGAATTTGGGTGATATATGCATTGCATGTTCTCCAGGTCTTCCACTTTCTTAATTATCTCAATTAAACCTTCTTTTATTATCCATTGCCACAACCATGTTGTCGGATCTTTTCCTTTTGTTGTTTTGCCTTCACTCTTGACGACCCCTTCTATCTGAGTTGTCTCTACTACCATCAGAGAACTCTCCTAGGTTTTTTTTTTGTTTTGATGATATCATCTTCTTTCCTGCTCTTTTGAATTCTTCATTAATCTTTGGGTTTTTGTTGCAGAAATCCTTGAATTGCCATTGGGCAAGAATCCTGCGTTCAAAGGCATCATTAACCTCTCTTATAGTGATATCATGTACTTGAACTCTGAGTTCTCCGAATTTTAGGTAAAATTCACTGAGGCTTACAATGTTTTTTTATTGTAAGCCTTTCGACTCGACTGATGTGATTGGGTGGGTGATTATTCCTGCAAAGTTGTTGCAAAAGGCTCTCTGTAGATCCTGCTAGTCTTAGATTGATATTGGCTTTAGCTTGTCGAACCATTTTAGTGGCGTTTCTTCCAGTGCCATTGTAAAGAAGTGTTTCGATATCATCGTCTCCTCTGGCTAGCTCAATTGACTGAGAGTAAACCCTGAGCCATTGTTTGGGCTCAATTTTTCCATCATATTTGGAGTGGTTAGATGGATTGAACTTGTGTGGCAACTTCACTGATTGTACTCATGCACTGAAGTAGGGGAATTTGTCCTATAGTTTCTACTCTTTCATAATATGGTGGTCTTGCCCTTCTGTAGCTAGATCTTGCTTCTATGAACTCTGATTCTTTTTGTATTTCTTCTCTGTCAATTCTTCTGGAACATTCTTGATGGTTGTTGGTTCAGTATGTTCTACTTTTGGGTTCTTTTGGTCGTTTTGCTTGATTATCTTTGTCCTTCTTGCATTAGACATTCATGTTGCTGCTCCTTGCCAATCTATGGAAGGCTGACTTTTGTTGGTGTGGATCGTCTTGTTTTTGAGATGCTACTATGCCAAGATGTTTTTCCTAAAAACATCTTCTTTTGGATTTGTTGTTCGTAATACATCTCTTAGCTTTTCTTATTCTTTATTCGTCAAAGCTTCGAGAGTTCTCGAGTCAATTCCTATATTTTTCACGTGTTTTGCTAGTGACATCTCTTTCTGCCTCCCTCTCCTTCTTGTTGTACTCAATTATTCGGCTCTATATTTGATCCAGGCCCTCTGCGGAGCTCAATTTCTACATCCATGTTTCAATCGGTTCTTTTTAGTTTTGGCTTGCTTTTGTTCTTCAGGTTCGTCTCTTTCTCTAGTTGGGTGATATACTTGATTTTGATTCATTGGATGGCATTATATATGGTAGCTCCAGCATGATCAATGATGAATCGGGTTGCTCAGCCATGTAAATTCTTTGCCCATGCATTTTGACTTCTTTTATGTCTCTCGCTTATTTCTTCTTCATTTGAGCTGCTTATTATCTCTGTTACTTAGTTGCAGAGTTCTTTTGATTCCTAATAAGGCAATTCTTCTTAAATTTTATTTAGCTGAGTTTTTTGTGGACCGAGAACCTAGCCAGTATACTATGTAGACTTGAGGAGTTACGGTCATCACTAAACCGTTCTACACCCCACTTAATGGTATCTTGCGAACAGGGTTGAAGGACTTCTTGATTGTGGTTTGATAAGTTGCTGCTGAATTGTTCAAGCCCATTGGAAGAGTCCTCGATTTCTTAGTTGACCTTAAGCGATGATCCATGTTGTATTCTTTCACAATAGGGGTTGTATTGAGTGGCTTTATTGGAAATTAATTTAATTCCCCAAAAGTTGAATCTGAGTTGTAATAGAGTCCTTCCTTCTTCTTTGCACAATCCGGATGAAACGAGCAGTTGTGTCTTGGCACAATAGTTGTCTTGTCGCCAGGCCTTATCCAAAAAGAACTCAGTCGTTTGTTCTTGTACTTGAAATCCATATCCGAGTCATGATCTGGTTCATAATCAGTTTCCATCTTGTCTTGCAAATTTGAGTCGTTGTTGGTCTTTTTCTCCTTTCGAGTTGAATTATAAGTTGAAAGCTTTGCGAGCTTCTCGGCGAGTTGTTCTTCCATGTTGTTGTCAGGCTCTATTTCCTTGAGGAGGCGGCTTCGAAGCTTGCCATCATCATCGGCATCACAGATCTAGGATTCAAAGACGAAGGTTGATCCTGCTAGGAAACTCATCTTGATCTCGAGGTTCATCAAGCTCCCGAAAACAAATCCATCAAAACCCCCTACCCTGCACTCTAGTTGTCGATGTTTTACCACCGATAGCCTACCACAGGTTACCCAGGACAGTTATTCAGGCTTCAGCGAATCTAGGAACTCATTGGTGAACGCAATGAGGCGAACAATTTATAATGGTTCGGACCCTAGTGATTGATTAATAGCCTTTACACGTCCAGTCGGTGTTAGCCTTTTTACCGTTGGTATTGATCTTGAGTATTGCGTGTGTTTATAAGGGGTACCCTTAGCAAACCTTTATAGTCCAGGGGCCAGTATTGGTTCTTCTAGTCCTAGTTGAAATATAAATAAGATGTCCTAAATAGTATTTAGAAGATACTTTCCATATGTAATCCGGCTAGGTTGTCCTAGTTCATCTCGATTTGCACATAGCTTGACTTCGTGCTGTGTTGTTCAGTCTGTGGGCCTAGGACGTGGCCCACAACTTGCATATAGCAGGGTTGGAGCTGAACCTGGTGGGTCCGGTATCGACACTCCTCTAGTTTAGGGCAAAGCTAGTTAGGTTAGGTCAAGAGGGAGGTAAGCATATCTTCTCTTGGATTCCCGACTCATCAAGAGTTTGGTTGGGTTGTATCTTGTTCCTCTCTCGACTTTTTATATGTTTAGGTAGAATTGTATGACCATGCTCCGTGTGATCTATTCATTTCAACCTGGCTCATGCGATGCGGCTGCAGTGAGCTCAGTGTCCAGGATGAGAGAGCAGCGATGCAACCAATCGACGCTTTCGTGTGGCCTATCTATACAAAGACGAATAACCAAACAGATAAGCCGCTTCGCATGCGCCCAGCATGGCTGCTAGGGGCTTGGTTGGCTTGTGTAGACCTATTTGCGATTGTTGGTCGGTAGTGGTGGAGTCAGAAATATTTTCTAGGTATGGTAGATTTATAAAGGTCGAGCATATATAAAATAACTATCAATTATGACGAACTAGAACATTATCTAAACTAGGTGGATTCCCCGCGCATTGCTGCAGGAATTTAAGGTGAGTTTTGATCTCCATTTGACGAATAAAAGAGATATGAAAATGTAAGTTATTTAATGAGAATTGTAAACACATGAAACTTAAGGGTCTGAAGAATCATGAAAGAATACCCAGCGTGTTACCGCGGAAATTGTTGATGATTTGGAATAAAATTATTTATACAAATAAATAAACAAATATAAGTTAATATAAGTCGATGATGTGGCATAGCTTGCATGTTAAAAGGAGATTGTTTTATAATTTCAATTGCTAGTTGAATATAAATGCATTTTGATAGTGGACTAATGAGGTGGATAGCTTGATGATGTAAGCTAATGACGTGGCGTAAGGATAGGATAGAGAAATAGTCTAATGGGTCTTAGCTTTAAAGTAGTTTGAACATACTCCCTCCGTCCTGTAATATAATGCATTATAGTTTGTCCTAAGTCAACTTAGTTTAAGTTTGACTAACTCTGTAGTAAAGAATATTATCATCCAATAGATCAAACAAGTAATTTATGAAAATATATCTCGTAATAAACCTAATTATGCTTATTTGGCATCACAGATATTATTGTTCTTTTCTACAAATTTGGTCAAACTTGAAATAGTTTGACTTAAGACAAACTAAAATACACTATATTAGAGGACGGAGGGAGTAAATGCATTTGATAGTGGACTAATGATATGGATAGCTTGATGATGTAAGCTGATGACGTGGCGTAAGGATAGGTTAGAGAAATAGACAAGTGGGTCTTAGCTTTATAATAGTTTAAGATATGTGTATTAGCAGGGATGGATCCACAGTACAACCATTGATGTCACGTGACATCAATGACCCCATGCAAATTGCACTACAATATCAGTGTATTACAACATAATATGCTGAAGTTTAGTAATATTATAGCTTAGTGACATCAATGGATAAAATTTCTGGATCCGTCCCTATGTATTAGTTGTGATCAACAAATATAGTAGAAAACCAAAAGTAAAGCATTGACACATAAAATATGTCACAAGACAAAAAAAAAAGAGTTATCAATTATCAATGATAGTGTTTATCTATAACTAACTATAAAGAGGCAAAATTTCTGGAATTAATATGGTTTCTGCCTCCCTTTTTTATGCCTCCCTGCCTGACACGTACACGGACATCCATCTCGTGGTTAAAAAAAGGCAAAACGAATCAAAAAAGAAACTAATCTGCTTGCTTCCACGGGAGACAAAGTCCACAGAAAAAGAGAAATCTGGAGAGAATATGAAAAGGATAAAAATAGGGTACGTATTCTGTTAGGACTGTTAACCGAGCCGGATCGAGTTAAGTATGAACCGCTATTCTTGTCCCCAATGAAGCGAATTAAGGCTACCTTGCATCAGATATATCGAGCTGAAATTGAAACTGAGAACCAAACCAAAAGAAAAGAGATGATCACAAACAAAATGAAACAGCTTTGGTGCTAAATTAAAAAAATATATCTTGGGAAAAAATATATTTTCTCTATGACCTAAAATAAAAAATTCTTCTTTGAATACAAAAACTAATTGGAGCGCACGACAATATTACTAGATATATCTTCAGCCCTTCCGTGCACATTTGACCTATACGAATGCGAGTAAAGCTCATCCAGACATATTATAAAGGTTGACTCCAAAATGAATAAAAATGCGTGATACAATTGTTGAATAAATCTTTTGAGCTTCATGGTCTTGGAAAGGAAAATAAATGTCCCGTGGCAACGCACAGGCTCTTTAGCTAGTAATTCTAATTTCTAGATTAAAATACCTTTCATCACATATAGCACGAGGCAATTGAAAATTTGCCAGGCTTAGCTTCCCTTTCCCTCCATGCCTTCAGCTAATCGTCGCCGCGAGGCCCATCAAGCAGAGGCGGAGCCCATCAAAAGCCTATCTAGGTTCCCTCCGTACGAGTACCATGTCATGTACGAATGTGTATGCATTTCAAATATAGTACATATATTCATCTTTCTATTTCTTTTAGGTATGGCTTGCTGCCTCCGCGCGCCTGTTCGCCACTGTCGGCTCTTTCATGGTTTTTTTTCTTTAACGGTTTTCTACGTACAAATATATATCTCTTGTGTTGGATCTTTATCTGCACTATTTGCTAGCAAACATGAATCTAAGAGTAATACAAAAATACATATATCGTTGATTTTCACAATGTACAAGAGGGGCTAACACATGTCCTGTACACTCACTCTTTCAATATATACCTATTAACATGTGAGCACATTTATTAGCACGGCTTAGCCGCGAATTAATGAAACCGTCTAGTGATTTAAGTGGCTAAATTAAGATCGAAGAACAAATCTGTACCTCTATATCTATACCATGCCTACACCTACATGGTGGTTATACGTACGAGAAGAAGTCAAACTGTCATAAATGATGATCAAAACTCGAATCAAGGATCGATCCCTAGAGGGAAATTGATCGATCCTCGGATCCACATGGATCTAGCTAGGTACCACGTCGATCGTGATGAGCAGGGAATATGGCGTCCATGCTGCTCCCTCCGCTGCTGCCAGAATTGAACATGGCGTCGGCGAGGTCCATAACCGGGTATTCGGCAGTGTCCCTTCCTGAGGCGGACACGTTCACCTGAGCGCTGCTTCCCTCAGCGGCACTGGAGCCAACGAGGGTTGATGGCATCCAGCTGATGCCGAGCTGGATGGCCGTGGACAGCGCCGCCGGTGCAGGATGCTCGGCGGCCTCCGCCATGAGGTCCTGACTGGCAGCGAGGACTGTTGCTGAACCAGTCGGGGAGCTGATTAGCATGTTGGCGGTAGTCGAGGCTGAAGTAGCTGGGTTTGCTGGGAGGGTGAGGAGCGGCGTCGTGGAGGTGAGACAGGTGTGGTTGCCGCAGTAGGTGACCTCGTAGGTAGACGGGTCATCGTCTAGGCGCTGCACCTTCTTCTTCGCCTCGCACCCGTAGTAGTTCTTGTGAGTGCACCTGTAGTAGCTCCTGCCGATATATAGATAGCAACATGTAAAATTGCAAATTGAATGACAGCAATAATTCCTACACTACATGCATGCAAGTATATATGTCCATTCTTGTTTTGGAAAAGTCAAACGTAGTTAACGTACGTTAATCAAATATATTATACAAGAAAAATGAAAAAACTTTTAAGTAAGATGAGGAAAGCAGGATATCATGCCTCTAGGTAGCAACATGATTGTTTTTTGATCTGGAATAGTCCAGCCCCCAGCAAGTCTGGTATTTTATTTGTTTAATATGGCGCGCGGTTCTGTGTTTTGAATATGTTTAGCACGTACTGCTACCCGGTGGTGCTGTGCAAAGTAGAAATGGCTTTGTTTTTAAAATTGAAGGAGGAAATTAAGGGTCTGTTTGGTTTCCGTGACTAAAACTAAAGTAGACTAAAAGTTTTAGTCACTTTTTAGTAGCTCTTGATGGACTAGTGAAACTTATGTGTCTTAGTCCCATTTTAGTCCTTCCATTTGGTAAATAAGTCACTAAAATGATTTATTTTTAGTCCCTAGTCATAAGTTGGTGGAAACCAAACAGGGCCTAAGATGTGAGGTCAGTGCTGATGAGGATTGCATATGCATGTTCCAAGGCTGGTTAATTGGTATTGGTACTCTGTCTGACCAAGCAAAAACAAGAGTACTCCGAGAAGCTAAATGAGCTGAAGTCTTGAGAGCTCTCTGTCAAAGAAGACTACCTGGAACAGCTGTGTGTAGGAGAAATGGCAAAAGTTCATGTATCAGAATGCCATCCTGTGTTCTGATACAACCTATGAGGAGGCAGTGCTGAGCCTGTCCAAATTGGATCTCAAGTTTTGTAAATGCCACAGTTACGTTTCTGTTTTGTTGATGTAAGGCGGTTTTTTGCTATAAGAGCATCTCCAAGAGTCTTTCTAAATTTCACTTTCTAAGTCCTTATTTGGAGAGCGATCTACATAAAAATTGTTCTCTATCTTGTGTCATCCGATTTTTTTATAGAATTCATTTTTTAGTCTTCAACAGTTTATCTATATCTTGTGTGTATTCTTGTTTTCTATCTTTGCTTAATGAGATATCCAGCATAAAAGATGAATATATTTGGATAATCAATTAATAAGAAGTTGGTGGTGGGTTGTATTTCACCAAAATATGTATTTCCAGCAATTAGAAAAGAAATGTATGTATAGTCTCATGGAGTTACGCCAAGGCTTAAAAGAGTAGTGTTATCGTTTCTTTTAGAAGCTTATCTGAAGATAAGTAATTGTCATCTGATTGTTGTAAACTGTTGTCTTTGCTGGTCTTTAGCTCTGCGAGTATCTCCAAGAGATTAGCCTAATCGTTTTTTAAAATAAATTTAAGAGTAAATTGCATCCATCATACAATAACTTGTGTGGTTGTATCATTTTAGTTCAACAACTTGCAAAATATGCAAACTAATACATGAACTTGTTAAATGTGTGTGTGTACGGTCATATGTATGCCATAGAGTATATTTTGTTATAGTAGAACTGTAGCGATCCTTAACTCCTGAGGCGAGTAACATGCTAGTGTGTATCCCATTACAATCATAAAATACGGCATTTTTGTTCATATACAACTAGGTACGATAAAGTGAAGTGGATATAAATGGGATCTTTCACTCTCATGCAAATGATAAAGGAATTTGCTCCTTGCCCCTGATGCAACCATGCATATCTAAGCCAAAGTCCACACGGTATGCCAACATGAAAAAATATGTTTCATGGCATACATATGACCAGGCACACACGTATTTAACAAGTTCATTCATTAGTTTGCACAATTTATAAGTTGTTAGACTAAAGTGATACAAGCATACAAGTTGTTGTATGGTGGATGCAATTTACTCTAAATTTAACTGTTATTGAAAGAAAAACATCTCCAGCTGGCCACCTCACTCGTTCTCTACTTTTGGATCGCCCATCTCACTAGCTATACTCTAATATTTTTCTATCAAATATATTTTAGAGAGTATCTAAATCAGTACATTTGGCTAGTCTTTTTGACTAATCTATTGAAAATGCTCTAAGCTTGGGGTAGATTCCTTTTATCTCTCAAAAAGAGTTCTAAAACTATAATGAGATAAAGGAAATGATACATGCAACCCTTTCGTGATAGTGGGGAGATAATGTGATTAACATACTTATGCCGGTGATAAAAATTAATTATACACACACTACATAATTGATCTACAATCCCCATCGGCACATTACCGCCCAAAAATTAAAATTGCAAGTGGAAAATGTATCTACTACCGGAAATGGCCTCATTGGCGAGTGTCGGGCTTTTTACCGAGTGCCAAAAATTGAACACTTGGCAAAGAGTCGGTTTAACGAGTGTCACACTCGGCAAAACCAGGATTTGCACTCAGCAAAGGATCCGTCTCCAGTAGTGATCACTGCAAGTTCATTAGCAAAAAAGCATATTACTACGACACTGGTAAATGATTATCATCACTGTTAGTTGATGGCAATGACATGTTCACTATCACTTGTGTTACTACCTGACAATAATCTCTAGTTTTTTTATGTGAAATAGTTTATTCAACATCGTTCTCTCAATCACGTCACCATCTCCATAGCTTTATTCTCTCTCCTCTCTGTCTCACTCTTTTGTGGACTTATCTTCTCTCTCTTCGTCTCCTACCCTCTACTCTCCTTCCCTCCCCCAATCAAGTGTAGGCGGCGCTCCCCAGTCATGGCCTCAGCACAAGCAGCACTACCTGGAGGCTCACCAACAACATGGGTGCAAGGTCGTTGGTGGACAAAACACTAGTGGACAACCCCAACTCTAGTCCCGGTTCCTAGCCCACTTTAATCCCGTTTTCGGGAACAGGTACTACCAATCCGGGACTAAAGGTCCTAGCCTTTAGTCCCATGTCATACAACCAGGACTAGTTCCTAGCATGGAGACGAAAACAATAAATGGTCGTTAGTGGATAAAGAACTAGTGGAGAACCCAGCTTTAATTTTTAAGGATACGGATAGTACTTTATTTAGAGAACATGTTTAAAAATAAACAATAAGCATTGGGAGAGGACGTACAGATGATTCTTCTAAATGCGTGCCAAAATATTTGAGTAAATGCGAAGATAGCTATGCCGGATTTCCAATTTCAAAACTTTTATTAGACAATAAAGCAAGTGTCTAGTCTAGATATAGTGTGTATACGCACGGTGTTTTCACTACGCGAAACTGTCGCTGTTGTGCAACCTGGCCATTCACACTGTACACATTGACACACGATACGCACGAGCCAGGTGAAAACAATATATATAATTTGGACTTTTGAACTAGCTTGTTGATGTTGGCCTTTGCCGTGAGAAAGCAGGAAAGGTGAAGCAATTAAGGCAAAATGAAGTCAAATGTGAATGACCCACAACCATGGGAACATGGAAGGGTGAGGACTGAGGAAGCATGCTTAGAGAAGTATATTATAGGAGGCTGCAAGCCGGCTAAATGCTACGTGGAGGAGAGAAAGAAGGAGAGAGAGGGGAAGCTGAGCACAAGAACCAAGAAACTTAGTGAGAGTGACAAGTGAATCTTATATTAATGATAAAGGCTTACTGTATGAGTGGGCTAAGAGAAGACTGCATGGTCTGCAGCCGGCGAGTCAGTTATATTATAACACTTGCTCTTAGTGACTTGAATCTTGTGACCAAAAGAGCAGGTAGCATGTATAAGAATGCTATAATAATAGCATAGCAGATAAGTATTATACGAAACGAAATAATGCTTAGAAATAAACCCAGTGTCCCAGCTAATTAAATCTTCTTTTACCTATAACATCATAAAGTTAGATTTAATTTACTATGTAGATGAGGTTGGCAATAATATAGATTTAAAATATGAATCTATGTTCGTCTCAACTAATTATAAAGGCAATTCAAATATTTTTCAATGTTTAAGAAGAATTCAACCAAAACCATGCCAAACAACAAAGTAAATTTCGGCATGGATTCAAATTTCAAAGCAAAATTGAATTACCTTGGAAATCTAGATCCCAATATATCCTTCTGGCCGTACTTGCGCCACGTGTAGCCATCGTCCGGTGGCAGATCTGTGTTGCCCGTCCGCTGTACTGGAACCATTATTGTCATCCTCTCACCACTCTCTCTTCTGAAATTAATAGTAATCACCAAAGCGAAACAAAATGATCTTAATTAGTACTGGTTCCCATATCTGTTTCACCTCATAACATTATCATCAACTCCTAATCCACTGTTAACAAAGCATCCATTAATCATTTTTTTTTAGAAAAAGCAGTATCCATTAATCCCTAATAAGTAAACCCTCGTGTAATAACTAATACTCCCTCCGTTTCAAATTGTAAGTCATTTCAAGAATCTTGGAGAGTTAAAGTTTTTCAAATTTGATCAAACTTATACTACAAGGTAATAACAATTAAGATGTCAACTAAGTATTATTAGATTCTTTGTTGGCTATACCTATTTGATGTTACAAAATTACTGTAATTCTCTTGATAATCTTAATCAAACTTGAAATATTTTGACTCTCTAATAATCTTGTAACGACCTGCGATTTGGAACGGAGGGAGTAACTTGTTTATAACGTCACCCGGTGACTCGGCATGCAGTACGTATTATATTCGGGGGGTCGCAGTCGGAGAACAAATACCAGGTGCGTGCGTGGAAAATTACCGTCAAAACAAAATGAAGAGCAGGCCTCTAGAACCCTAACGTACGCCAAGCCAGCCCGGGAGCGAAGGAACGGCAACGCTTACCTCCTCCTGTGCTGCTGCCGCGGCTGGACCGGTGGCGAAGACCGCGACGACGAAGCCTGCCGCCTCAC
>DXKC01006895.1:0-12919 GCA_031170775.1 Cymbopogon citratus
TTTGGGACCTATCTCTGCAGCGAATGGAAGGTGCTAGTCTGATATATGGCACTTGGTGTTGCTGAGTTGAAACTAGGGAATCCTTGATGACACCTTTTAGAGGTGAACAATGTTATTTGTAATCTCAATGCTAGTGTCGTGTGTCTAGAACTCTAGATGCTTGGATATGCGTAGGTCTTAATTTATTTGTAATCTCAATTTAATTGAATCATTTCTCTGTCGCAAAATGAAAATGAAGATGAAAAATAATTAGGTGCAGTGTCATCTGAAAAGCTAAATGGTAACAGTGGATCACCCTACATTTAGCATTGTACCAAAGTATACAGACTTATCCTTGTGAAATATCAAGTATTCTAATAAAAGGCGCAAAGCACAAATCAAAATACATTAATTCTCAAATATGAAATCAGGACATTTCCGGTAGCAACACCATAGGTCATCTTCACGGCACAAGGACTAAGACCCAAGGCATTAGTTGTTCATAAGCACAAGCAGTGAAACGCTGCTGCACTAGCTCTGACAGTCATTTTTCAGCATGAGAATTAATTAATCTCTAATAATGTAATGAATTTAAGTTTATATCTGAAGTTCTGAACTAATGGTATGAACTGAACTGAACAAAGCAAATGTCTGAACATAAGTAATCCGAAGTCATGACATATATAGCTCTATATAGTGTATACATGTGGAACTGGAGAGATGGAGATAGGTTCTCAACAATAATATACTTTGTTAGAGAAAGGACTGTCACTATCAGTTATACTCTTAGGCAGCCAGGTAAGTTGCTGTTATCTATTCTAATTATTTGCTCCAAGACTTCAGCATCAAAACCAACATTTGCTTATGCTAAAATTAGAGTATTGAAATTTTAGCATCAGAACACCCCCTTTAGAAAAATTTAGCATGAATATTTGGATCTTAGCAAGACAATTTCCCTTCGTTTGACCAAGGAGAAGTTTGTCATTTGCATTCTCTGTAATCTAAGAACATAATCATATAATATGTACACGATGTGTAAACTATAAAACCTATATGGTAGGCCCATTGGAGGTACAGAGGAATAAAGAACAGGCAATGCCCCCTGTAGTAGTAATATGGAAAATTAAACAAATTTGAATGAAGATCCTAAAAGCAGCTACCAAGGATAAATACATATGGGAATTTTCCATAGTTACCATAAGAGTTGAACCATTTTGTTTAATGCGACCCTTGTAAAATTCCTTTGTTCCCAAATATATCAAGTCTAGAGATGCAAGGAAAGAACATAGAAGAACATATCTAGAATGTTTACATAGTTTTTCAAGGATACACTCATAAACAGAGTAGAGCAAAGTATGAACATCTTAAGAAGCAAAGTACAGCTTCAGAACAACCATTACATTGCAACCATTGCAACCAGAAGGGATAAAACAGCTACTACATCTACCTCTACCTTTACTTGAACTTGAAGTCTTGCGTTCATCTTAGCTACATGTAAAGCTAGCTAGCAGGAACGTCGATTCAGTGGGAAAAAGACCTGATTCTGGAGTTGCAGAGGAGTCACCGTTACAGAGGAGCACAAGGAGAAAAGAGGAGGAAGATTACTAGTGCTAGTAGCCTGTGATTCCTGGAACCATGGGAGGTCTCGGATCGGATGTGGGACATTCACAAAGTGAGACGATCGATGGCACGTGTCGGTTTCTCAGCTCGCCGTCGCCGCGTAGTGTACCATCCGATGGGGACTTGGGAGCCTGAAAACCCCAATTCGATCTCCTCACTGCTGCTGCTCTTTTCCCCAAGGCTGAAAACCCCCATTCTCCTGCTGCTCAGCCTCGCTCGCTCAGCGGTTAGTGCCTCCGCCTAGCTACATCTACATTGCGAAGCTAGGACTAGCAAGACAAGCCAATCGAGAGCCCCCGCGCCCGTTCCCATGGCCGCGGTCGACGTGGTGATGCCGGCGCCGCCGCCTCCTCCTCCTCCTCCTCCGGCGCCGGCGCAGGCGCCGGTGGTCCGCATCAACCGGCTCGCCCTGGCCGCCATCGACGCCGTGCTGTGCCTGTGGGTCGCGAGTCTGTGGGTCTTGCTCGCGAGCGTTGCTGCCGCGCTCATCGGCGGCCTCGCGTGCGGCTCGGGGTGCACCAGCGCTGCGTGGACGGCCGTCCTCGTGTCCCTGCTCTTCTTTGCGGTCGTCTGGCCCCTCGCCGCGGTGCTGCTGAGTAATTTCGAGGAGCCAAATAGAGAAGGTACTCCTACCCTACCTTCCAACTCGAAATTTGCTACCTTTTTCACCCAATTGCACGGACACTTGCTGTCAGGGGACTGCTTGCTGTGCTATCTTCTTCTCAAATCGTTTGGCTCTGGTTGTCTGCAGGGAGCTTTCCCCTGCCTCGAACTTCTTGGCTTAATATTGCTATTGGATGCCAACGATCCCCTTACAGCTAGAATTGCTTCTGTCATCACGGTTCTGCCGCCGTTGGGCATCTGTGTCATGTGTTGCTTGGTTTCCATTCCAGGTTTGGCAGTGAGGGTGTGGAGGATTATACGACACGGCCGTGCATCTGTGGTACCCATCTGAAATGATCAAGGTTTGATCAAGTTGTCCTGTGCTTACTAACTGAATCCCCTCTTTTATTTACTCAAATTAAACATGTTCATTTGCACCCTTAATCAATCACTTTCTGATTAGCCAGTGCATCTGTCGTACCCATCTGAACTGTGCTCATGCATAGAAAGTAGCTCTATTGATTGTGGTTAATCTGTGTTAATTTTTTGTTGTTCCCAAATGACACATAGATGATTTTGGTAGTACAAAAGGGCCAATTTTTTCTTTTGAAGAACGTTTGCTTTATGTGTTAAGTAGCTTGCTTACAAGGTGCCAACAATTAGTTGCAAATTCACTGATTCCACTCCTTCCCAGATCAGTAGCATCTTTAATTAGTATCCTGATGAGGTGACGAACTGGTTATTCGTGGTCTCAACATTGTTCTGTTCCACTTCATTTTTTTTTTGTATAAATGCATTTGAGCTCAGGGTATTTTGTGGTTTGGTACTCTGGTATCATCTCTTTTTGCTATTTGTGCAGCGTAATTTATCCTGTACATTAGCTTATTGTACTATAATAATGAAGGCTATTAGTTAGTGACATATTTTGTTGACAATAACTTTATATGATAGCTCCTGATATAAACACTACTTGCGTTATAAATGGAAGAATAGTGCTTCTTTGCTCAGGGTGTTCTGTTACAGCAGTCTCATAATTTGTGAACGTGGAGAAGTGTACAGATGCAAATCAGAACCGATTTTAGAATTGTGTTTTTGCAACTTTACTTTATGGGAGGTGATTGTGGCTAATCTGTGTTAATTTTTTGTTTTCCCCAAAACACAAATAGCTGATTATGGTAATATAAAGGGGGCCAATTTTTTTTCTTACTTCTATATATTGCATTATGTTAAGTAGCTTTCTTACAAGGTGCCAACCATTAGATTACAAAGTGCCAACAATTAGTTGCAAATTCACTGACTCTACTCATTCCCAGATCAGTACCATCTTTAATTAGTATCCTGATGAAGTGACAAACTGGTTATTCGTGGTCTCATCAACATTGTTGTTAATTAATCTGCTATATAAAGGTAGAAGTGCTCATTAGGCCAGCACCTTACCATCAGCTGTTCTTTTGTCAAGTGTCGGTTTTGCTCTCTCCTTGCAAACAAGTTGCACTTTGGTGACTAAAGCTTATTAAACTCTTATACACTGTTCAGTTTGGGATCTAAATGTTTTTTATTTAAGTGAAATAATAAAACAATGCTCGATTAATCTTGATAAACATTTATATATGTGTCCTCTTTTTTTGCAGACAAAGCCTTTGAAGAGAAGTAAGAGCTGTGAAGTTAGGCAACTACTACAAATACCGACTCAGCTGATCCCTAGAAGACAAAGTATTAGAAGGAACAAATACTGCTATGTATTTTCTGCTTCCTACATCTTCCTACATGAAATTTATCTAGGCGTCATGGATCTGCTGTTAGCACGATGAATTATGGAAATTGAAAACTATGATGTATACCATCCACTGTCTCACAAAGTGACATGAAAGTGGGGGACCAGAGGCAATCAGGCCATGTTTTGTCTTGTTAAAAATGAACAAATTGCTAATTTTATAAATGGTTGCCACTCTATTGTTAAATTGTTACTAGCTATACTAGCCATGTGGTCAATGAAGAGTTTTTCAATCATGGGGGGTTAGTTAGATTGCTAGAAGAAAACCCCACTTGTTACTGCAGGACTTCTTTTTTTGAACAATTCAGAGGGGAGTGTCGCTCCACTTACTTTGTTGATCGAAGAAGCTGTGATAACACAGGCTCGATTTTTACAAGTCACTACCTTGGCATTCCGGGAAAGCCACACGAGGTTAAGGATAGGATAGATGATTACAAAGAGGGGAGGCAGCCATGGATGTACATTTTCCAGGCATCAATCATAATCTTATCTCTTTTGTATCAGCAGCCCCAACGGTCAAGATCTTTGACAACATCGCGCAGAACAGCAACAATTGGGAGATCACTGTGTCATCGAAGATCAGGGTATTCCGTGCTCTCCAAATCTGCCAGAGAATAATGAGTATTACGTCCAGCCTCAGCCTGGCGGGGAGGTCTAAGGGCCTATTTGGTTTCTATGACTAAAACTAAAGTGGACTAAAAGTTTTCACTTTTTAGTAACTTTTGATGGACTAGTGAAACTTATGTGTTTTAGTCTCATTTTAGTCCTTCTGTTTGGCAAATAAGTCACTAAAGTAACTTATTTTTAGTCCCTAGTCATAAGTTGGTGGAAACCAAACAGGGCCTAATTCCATACCAATTAATAGGCAATGCACCACACACGGCTTTGACGCTGAAGACTATTGGAGACCGCCTCTAATTCTTTCTGCGCTGGGGCAGGAGGCGAAGATATGGTCCCGGTCTCAATGGTGTGAGTGCAAGCAGAGCAGTAGAAGTCTTCTAGAGGCTTCACTAAAAATAAAAATAAAAATGGTCAATGAAGATAAAAAAAATAATTAGGTGCACTGTTATCTTAGATGCTAAATGGTAATAGTCGATCACCCTTCATTTAGATTATAAACCGTTCAGACGTTTACATGGATTTAAACGGTTTTATAACGTTTCACTAAAAATATAAATATTCCAGAATTGTACCAAGTATACAAATTTATCCATTTGAAAAATCAAGCATTCTAATAAAAGGTGCAAAGCACAACAAAAGACATTGATTCTCAAATATGAAATCAGTACATTTCCGATCGCAGCACCATAGGTTAACTTTACAGCACAATGACTAAGCACAAGCAACGAAACACTACTGCACTGGCTCTCACAGACATTTTTCAGCATGAGAATTAATTTTTAATAATGTAATAAATTTAAGTTTATATCTGAAGTTCTGAACTAATAATGGTATGAATTAAACTCAACAAGGGATAGCCTTGCCAATGGCGTCAGAGATCAAGGGATTTCCACATGGACCGCGCCGCAGACGACGAGGTAGAACGTTCCGAAGAAGCTCGTCTTCATTTTACTCGGTGGACCTCCGCCACCCACTGCTCATCCAACATTGTACATCTTCATCTCGACAGCCTCGATGAGTATGCCTTCGTCTCGTATTCTATCAGCTTCCTCTCTCCTTTTTAGCTACATTGATGCTCCTTTGCAGGACGTGCTCCTGCAAAGGAGTTGTGGCCCGCGTTGAAGAAGCCCTCGTGCCCCTCGCTTTCTCCTTTACTCGTTGGTCAGGCCAACGCGTTACCCTCTCCCCCTTTTCAACTGTGACTTATATACTTATTGACAAAGAACGAAACAAGAAATACGTGGGATAAAACATATTATTAGAGAACAACGAGGTTGCTTTTAAATCTTAATTTGTTTTAGCATAGTAATTGCTTGTGGCATATGGCTTATTGTGTAATTTCTAGCTGGAATGAATGTAGAAACAAATTGTTCAAGTCTGTCATGTCTCATGCCCATAAACAAATTTAAGTTACCATGTCTCATGCTCGTGGCGTTGACATAACAAATGCAAGCGTTGACAGCATCGTTGACAGCATTATGACGATACAAAAGCATTACTGCCATGAAGAGAGTGAGGGGCATAAGCGACATTTCGCATGTACCACAGGCCACATGGCGAGCCATGAAGGGGATGGATAAGATTAAACTGCAAATCCATTGTGCGACGAAGGGGATGGATAAGATTAAACTGCAAATACATTGTTTAAGGACTAAAGGGGACAATTTGAAAGTTCAGAGACCAAACTAAGCCTGGGAGGATAATTTAGGGACCAAAATAACTATTTTGCTAATTTCTTAGGGTGAGCCGTTTAAGCACCCCATTTTAGGAAATCTGAAAACTGAATTTGCAGTCCCAAAAAGCATTCCTGTGTTAGTGTGAGTGCGGCTAGAGCACACACGGTGCAGTCCCAAAAGCTCAATTGCGATGTAATAATGCAAACGCTCCGGCCAGAAAACCCCCTTCTCCCTCCGCTAATTGGGAGAGAACAGCACCTGCGAGCCGAGGGTTTCCCCACCTCCATGGCCGCCGCCGCCGCCGCCGTCGCCGTCGCAGCCGCGGTGCATCCGTTGCCGCGGTCGCTAACATGGCGCACCGTGGCGTGGTTGGCGTGCACCCACCTCGCCTGGGCCGCCGTCGACGCTGTCTTCTGCTTGTTCATCGCAAGCATGTGGCTTCTCTTCTGGGGCCTGGCCACCCTGGAAATCGGGCGGCTTGCCTGCGGTGAGGGCTGCGCTGTGGTCACCGCGGCGTACAAGGTCATCTCTGTAGCGGTGGGGGTCAGCCTTCTGCTCGTCTTCCCCTTCACCGGGCTACTGACGGCGCTGATGATGGCCCGCGCGCAGGCGGCAGCGGTAGCGACGGCCACTGACACCGAGGCAACGAAGGTGCGGAAAGGGGAAAAAACAGTGCCTTTTGGTATTCAATTTTTATGCCGGGGCGATGCGAATAGCCTTTTCTCGCTAGGGAATCCTGCACATGTGTCTTCTGAATTCTGAAATTGGAATCTTTTATTGCATATACACGCAATTTTTAGTCTTGATTTAATTGCCTTTCGTTCCGGTTCAGGAGCCTGCTCCGGAGACATCGTCGTATGCGGCAGTGAGGGACCGGCTGTGTGACCCTCTCGCTCTTGGACTCCTTGCTTCCTGGGCGTTCATCCTGCTCATGCCCATAGCATTTCTGGTGAAGGGGGACTCGCCCGTGATGGGGTCTCGTCGGGAGAAAATGGGTTCAGTGATCTATCACGTGGGAGCATTGGGCGCGGTCATGGTGTATTGCTTCGTTTCATGCCCCATTGTGACAGTGAGGATTTGGAGGGTCTGGGGGATGGCGAGGGCCTGGAGGAAGACGCGACATGCTCTGTGATGTGGGATGCAGTTGAGGTATGCACCCTTTCCTCTGAGGCTTGTGTGTTTATTACGCAGCATATTCGGTTAGCTATCTGTGCAGTTTTGGGGGGATCTGTGCAGTTGTAGCCTGTTGATAGAACAACTTCTCTGGTTTAGCTATAGCTTTATCAATTTTGGGTTGCAACTGTTAAGCATGAATAACGGAACCATTCCTTAATCTTTACCCGAAACAGGATTCCACTAAGTTGTTTTGTAGAATCGAGTAATGATCATCAGACTAAACTAAAGTGGTCATAGAAACATAGATCCATTCGACTC
The DNA here is from genome assembly GCA_031170775.1 of Cymbopogon citratus. Classification (NCBI taxonomy): domain Eukaryota; kingdom Viridiplantae; phylum Streptophyta; class Magnoliopsida; order Poales; family Poaceae; genus Cymbopogon; species Cymbopogon citratus. Next base: position 7,708 of record DXKC01006895.1, read on the forward strand.
ACCTGCACTTAACAATGGAAACACTATGTTTAGAAATTAGGTTTATTTGCCCCCTTCATGTCTGTGAGCAATGATGCTGCTGTTCAACTACCAGCTTAGTGACTTTTTACAGGTTTTGAGGGCCTGTTTGGTTCCTGCAGCATATGCCATCATGCTGTAGTTCTGGCTGCGCCGTAACTGTAAATAAGGAGAACAACACACATTTGACGAGAGTTGGCGTAGAATTACACAGCAAACGGCGCTGCACTTTCAGCATCAGCAGCAACCAAGCAGAGATATTGGTGTGCTGCAGTTCGGGTGTGGTGTGCTGAGGCTATGAGCCAAACAGGCCCTGAACCTTAAGAAATTTGTGCATAAAGATCTTCATTAGGAACTCTTTTGTCATGGAGTGGAAGTTGTTACAGAGTCTTTTTTGTCTTTTTGGCGAGACGTCGTTGTAGTGTCCTTGTAGCTTGTTCTGTTTATTTTGTAGACACAGCATGCTTCTATGGTTAGATGAACAAAGGAAATAGAAGTTCAATTTCATACATAAGTAAATTAACATGGGGGAACATTTTCTCTACTTATTCATTGTCTAGTTTAAAGATATGTTCAACTGCTCTATTTTTTTTAAGAAAATGAGCACAGAGGTTTTGTAGTTTGGTGTCATTTATTTTCACCCTTATCTACCTGAATAGCTGCTTATTTACCGAATGGAATTCCTAAGAAATCTTGTTGACAGTTCAATATGATAGTTCTTAATGTAACTTCAGTTGCATGATAAAATGAAAGAATAGTGCTTGTCTGGTGTATATTAATAGTACTTTCTGCTCTCCTCATATAACAACAGCACAAATATTAAAGTAATGTGCTCACTAGTCAAAGTTATGTTTTTTAAATTTGGGCATGAACAAGCTTTCCTCTACCTCGCTTGCAACTTTAATGTACACGATAGGATTCAGCTAATTTTTTTCCCCAAATGGTCACCATTAGAAGGGAAGGATTATAAATAGCTTGATGCAATCAAGCTACAGGGTTCCAGCCACTAGCTACAAGTATGCTGATTCTAATCCTTAAAATTCAGAGGCATCTTAATTAGTACACTGAAGAGATGAAATCGTGATGGAATTGTACAACTCTATTACAGTTGTACCCGGGTATTTGAACCCTTTGATCCATATATTAGCAACGACCCAATAGATTTTCACCGTTGGTGACTCCTGGTCTAGACGTGGTTCACTAATCTGTTATGTATAGGGGAAGTGGTACTGATTAGATCAGCACCCTACCATCAGTTTTATTTCAGTACATTGGCTGTTTTGAATTTTATGTGAACAAGCTTGCAAAAGTTTTACCTTAGGAAATCTTTACACATTAACCTCTTATACTTTCTACATCTTGGAGTCTAAAATACTTTTGAGGTGAAATATAAAATATTTGTGATGCGATATGGATCAATTTTTTATGCACCTGTTCTGATTAAGATTTTTTTACTTCATTTTTGTAGAAAGCCTTGAAGTGGAGAAAGAGCTGTGAAGATGGAGGAGCTACGAGTACCTATGCTTTGTTGCTGAAAATATTAGCTATTTTCTATATCATCTTATCTACGAAAATTTATCTTATTGCATTGTGGATCTACTGCTAGCATAAGTATCCCCAGTGTTATGAATTCTGCAAATTTGAGACTATGGTGTCCTATGCTCCTGGAACACGTACTTCTAGAAGTGACAATGAGGAGAATGATTTGTGCTTTTCATCAATGTAACTAAGATCCCAGCAGGAGAAGATGCATATCTGGATGCAATTTCACGCTGGACATGCTATGATCTTGGCTTTGGTTAATTTATTACAAATTTCTTCTGCAGATTTCTCTTAGCAAATCTGATATTGCTCAGCTTACTTCTAGTTCATGATGCAGGATGTGTTTGATATTCCTGAATCAATAGGTGTTAATTTGGTCATGATTTGTTCTACAGTTCTGCAGATATATTTTTGTTTCATTAATTTGTTCTACTCCTACCTGATTGGGTGTGAGGCGTGGTCATGCACATAGCCATCCTAGTTCAAGTTATCTTCAACATGAATTTGGGTGTTTATCTTGTTCTTAATGAAACATTGCCAAGGTTGGTCACATTTTTATAAACGGCCTACATGTATGGATTTGACTACTTCGTCATCTGTTGTCCTAGGCTAGATCTGTCCTAGGCTAGATCTGTTGTGCTCATCACCTCCCTAGGCCATCCTGGCACGGTGGAGTGAGCAACATAAAATGTGGACTTTCATTATCCAAAGGTTGTATGCTCTGATGAAAAGCTTAAGACCATTACACTTGCATTTCTCAGTTTGTAGCAACAAAGTTAATGCTTGCTGGCCATCGTGTGTTGTCAGTCTGGGCTGATGTTGATTGTGCAACAGTGGTGAATGAATAGCAATGACCTCAAACTACTTAACTGGAATGTAAGAGGACTTAACTGCACAGTGAGAAGGGAAACAGTCAAGCTACTGATCCATCAGGCACGCCCACAGATGCTGTGTCTGCAGGAAGCAAAACTAAGAAACATTGACCCCTTTTCATAAGCTGAGATTCTGGGACAAGTGAACTGGAGATTGGAATACTTTGCAGCGAATGAAACTAGAGGTGGGATAGCAATTGCTTGGGATGATGATCTGTTTAGTGCAAATCAGCCGGTGAGGAGAGTGTACAGCCTCACTCTAAGGATGAGAATGAAACTGTAACACCACCTTCCTCATAACAACTGTCTATGGGCCGACTGAAAACAATGATAAGAATAGCTTCCTGTCAGAGCTTGCTGTCAGCCGCCACAAAACACGTCTTGGATCTGTCTAGGGGATTTCAATCTGATTAGGCCAGCGACAAGAACAACGGTAACCTCAACGGACTTCATATATATGAGGAAGTTTAGGAGGGTTTTGGATGCAAGTGAGCTCCTTGAACTCAGACTGCTAAACCGACGCTACACTTGGAGCAATGGAACAGCCATCCCAGCGCTAGTATGCCTGGATCGTGTCTTCTGCAACCATGACTGGGTAGTCCTTTTCCCATCAGTGGGCCTAGAAGCACTGTCCAGCTCACTCTCGGACCATTGCCCTCTCTTCCTATGCAACCAACAACAACCTCCGAGGAAAGGGACTTTTAAATTTGAACGTTTCTGGATAAGGATACTAGGATTAAAAGAAGTTGTCGATCAAGTTTGGGCAAAACCTGTAACTAGTACCAACCCTATGATGATACTGAACAACCGTTTGAGGCAGACTGATACAGACCTAAGGATTTGGAGCAAAACCCTTTTCAGTAATGCCAAGATGCAACTGCATTTAGCAAATGAGTCTATCTTGCTACTGGAGGTCGCACAGGAAACGTGGCAGCTTGCTGAAGCCGAACTGAACCTTCTAAAGGACCTGAAATATCAAGTATTGGGATGGGAGGCGACTGAATGATAGAGACGCCGTCAGTGTTTGCAGCTAGTTCAGATAAGAAAAGGTGATGCATACACTAAATTCTTCTATCAACCAGCTAATGGGGGACGCAAGCGAAACCTGATTGCATACGTCAAGAACCAGGATGACAACATTGTTTGGTCCCATGATGGGAAAGAAGAATTAGTGTACCAGTTTTACTATGACCTCTTGGGCAGTCGGGCTGAATGAATGCAGAGCATAGACGAACTATCTACAACTGGGCAGGATTGAGGATATAGAGAGTTGGATAGGTCATTCTCTAGAATACACTGTTAGGATGTTGCCCGCAGAAAAAGGCGCCAGGACGGTCCACACGGCTACACTGGAGCCTTCTATAAATAATGTTGGCAAGCAACCAAAGGGGACATTGTAGCGGAGATGGATGCATTCTACCATCTGTGTGCTGCCCCCCTAGAGCGCCTAAATGAGCCAACATTGTGCTCATCCCAAAGGATGAAGCCCCGGAGTATGTGGAAGACTTCAGGCCGATAAGCTCCTTTGCAAAATTGGTGACTAAGATGCTGGCTAGCTATTAGGCTAACAAGGCATATGGATAGTTTGATCTCTCAATCACAGAGTGCCTTCATCAAAGGGCGATGTATACATGGCAACTTCATGTACGTCAGGAACTTGGCGAGGGCATACCATCGAACCAAAATGCCGGCGCTGCTCTTCAAACTAGATATTTCAAAGGCATTTTACACAGTTTCTTGGGAGTACTTGCTGGAAATGATGGAGTGCCGAGGCTTCAGTGAAAGACGGAGGGACTGGATAACCATGTTTGCGCACATCCCACTCATATGTGTTGGTGAACAGTGTTAGGGAAAAAACAATCCAACATGCTAGGGGACTGAGGCAGGGTGATCCCTTGTCACCATACCTCTTCATCCTTGCCATCGACACCTTGCAGAAGGTGTTGGAGCTAGCAACGCAAGGAGTCCTTTCACCGCTAAGAGGGAGATGCGCCAAAATTCGCCTATCACATTATGCGGACGATGTAGTTATTTTCCTAAATCCGATACGAGAAGAGGTTTCAACCCTCCTAAGCATCCGGAGTCACTTCGAGGCATCGAGTGGACTAAGGCTTAATTGGAAGAAATGCTTGGTGGCCACTATTAGGTGTTCTGGTATCAACCTGGATCATGTCCTGGAGCCTTTTGCTAGGGTAAAGGTCAATTTCCCGATCACTCACCTGGGACTGCCATTAACTTTGGGTCGCTCGAAAATCGAAATCGATACATCTACAAGGGACACTGGACAAAGCGAGGAGGAAGCTAGAAGATTGGCAAGGTCGCTTGCTGAACCTAGCAGGCCAAAGAGAGCTTGTGCACTCAGTTCTCAATGCCATACCAGTTTACATGCTGACTTGGATCAATGTACCCAAGAAATGGCTACAAGAGCTTGATAAGATGCGCAGATGATTCCTTTGGGCTGGCTACAAGCATTTTCTTTTATAATAGGGCCATTTGTGCAACTGCCCCCTATTTTGGAGGCTAATGGCTCATTTGCCCTCATTTTTTAAACTTTGCTCATTTGCCCCTGTTTTTTAAAACTAAATAGGCAAGTTGCCCCTGTTCCGTTAACTGGACTTATCACCATTAAGTACGGGCTAAAAAGACGAATACGCCCCTGCTCTCTTCCACTCTTTCCCTCTCTCCAGCAGATGGGCCCTGCAGCTCTTGTCACCGCCACTATGGCCGGTCTCGCCTTGCCCGCTGTGTCTTCGACCTCCAGCACCTGAAGCAGGGGACGA
>DXKC01006907.1:0-10189 GCA_031170775.1 Cymbopogon citratus
ACATCTCTATATGATATTGAAAAAGTTATAACAAATGGTCATGTTGGATCAATAAAGACTCGCATCTTTTATCCTAAAAGATAACTTACCCACGAGTATAGGTACGGTATGCATATGAATTTCTGATTAATGGACAATTGTTATGAATAGTTATTACTTCACAGCATTTTATTTAAAGGCAAAGTGGATAGGCTTGCTTCTCGCCTCGGCAGCGCTTTCGTGATATAACCACCACCTGAGCAACTCCATTTTTTTTTTCTAAACAATCTTCTTTCCCTAAAAATTAGGGTATGTAAGTAATGTAATGAAAAAACCGCAATTCTCTTTCTCTAAATTTTTTCTCAATCCCTCAAAACATCCCTCGGTCACTCAAATAGAGGGAACCGAACAACCTTTCTTCTCATCCCCTTCTATCACTACCGTCTCGGGTCCCATCGTACCAGGCCGTGCCCTATGCGTTGCTACTTCAGTCCGACGAGCTCCCGAGCTCCGCGCCATGCACAGCCAGCCATGATGCTACGTTGCTACTCTTTTTCGGCACTCAGCCGGCCGAGCAGAAGAGAAGGAGATGGAATTCTTCTCAATTTGATTGTTTGAAAAGTTTGTTTTGTCAATCTCCTTTAGCTGAATATAGAGGATTGGATATTCTCAATTTAGTGGAGATGCTCTGAAGCTCACCGGTTGATGTTGCAAACAGTGAAAACGAGATGAAAACAGCACAAACAAATAAGCGCTGGAATAAAAACAGCACATGGATGAAAACGAAATTGTATCAGCATGCAAATGTGACTCCCAATCGTTAAATTGTGACTTGAGGGACGAAACAAGTGTGGCGATCGCAATATACCAAATAAGAAAAACATATCCCTGGCAGTTCCCTAGTGTTTCCAGAAAAGAAAAACTTCGCTATACAAACTGTATGGCCTGATCGCAATACCAGAAAAGAAAAAAAAAAGCATATTCCTGTCATTTCCTAGTGTTTCCAGAAAAGGAAAACTTCACTATGCAAACTGGATGTCGTGACATGTTAAGTATGATCACACTTCAAAACTCCAAATCCCTTGTGGTCGTGCACAATGGACACAGGAGACAAATAGAAGTTCCACTACTCCAGCGAAATGTCACGTGTCCCATAACTCCAATTACACAAGGTAAATGTCAGTTTAATTAAATACATTGTCAACCATAACAAACAGAGCACAACAGTTTTGCAGACTTAGTGCTGTGGATCTCCAACTGGTATTCCTAATCTGAATGAACTTTTATTGGATTTCTTAAAAGTGGAGTAAAACTCATTTCAGGGGAAAAAAACAGGATATAACAGTGAGGCAGCAACATATATCAACCATATGTTCATAATATTATACACATGATACATCATCGATGCCTAGAACAAAATACAACACAAGACACAGTTTATAAGTCGAGCAAATATAAACTGCGAGCAGCTATCACACAGAAGATGCTAACTCTACACACCGTTTGCCAAATTCATCAGGACAGTGTGCACCGATGATTTCAATTCAAGGAAGCGTTGGATGCCAGAATTGGTTGGTGAGGCACAGAGCAGCTACCTACTGATTAAAACAACATATTGCACTATACAGGCAGTTGGACGACAAAAACAATGTTACATTATCCAAATATATAATGGAGTCTAGCAGAAATGTTACTATCACTGGATAGAATCAAATCAGATTATTAGTCCCAATTTTATCTATGAACTGCATCAACTTCAAATCAGATTATCTGTGCCAATTAAATCTATGAACTGCATCAACTTTCCATTCTGGTCTAAAATTTGTAGTCTAGTGAGAATTATTTGAAGAAAACAATGAAATCAAAGAATGTTTGCTACAGAAGTCCTTATATTATGCTAGTTCTAACAAACAAAGCCAGCAACCAGTTGGTTTTTTGGGATGATACTAGATGGTAACTGTCTGCAAATATCTCAAATTGCATTGAAGCATGTAACAACAATAGAATCTGAACTCGAGAGTTCTCATCCACCAAACAAAGTCGAGAAATACTCTTTGTCAAAAAAAAAAAAAGTCGAGAAATACTTCACTTCAAATCTAAACTACAAAGCAGCTACCATACAGAAGATGCTAACTCTACATACCGTTTACCAAAATTCATCAGGGTAGAGTGCACCGATGAATTCAATTCAATGAAGCATTGGACGCCAGAATTGGTTAGTGAGGCAAAGTGCAGCTGCCCAGTGGTTAAAACAACAGATTGTAATATACAGGCAGTTGGACGACAAAAACAATGTTACATTATCCAAATAATGGAGTCTAACAGAAATGTTACTATCACTGGACAGAATCAAATCAGATTATCAGTGCCAATTTCATCTTTGAACTGCATCAACTTTCCATTCTGATCTAAAGTTTGCAGTCTAGTGAGAATTATTTGAGGAAAACAATGAAATCAAAGAATGTTTGCTACAGAAGTCCATATATTATGCTAATTCTAACAAACAAAGCCATTTTTGGGATGATAATAGATGGTAACTGTCTGCAAATATCTCAAATTGGGTGATAATAGAACAAGCATTGAAGCATGTACACCCTACAGATTAATTAATAAGCACAATCTTACATACACATCTAGAAAGAACAGAATTGGAACTTGGAATATCACGGCATAACAACAGGAAGATAGCTAAAACATCAAATGCAGAACCAATGTATATTAGCCATATGTAAGTTTTCTAGCAAATCAAGTTTTGCAAAAACGATGTGTCATTCGTAGTCCTGTAGGAATGATATAATGCAAGGTACTAAACCGAAACTGGTCTCTGAACTCAACCCTTCCCCCAAACACACCCACGCAGGGTAATTGTCTTAGCAAGCCAGTGGTCACCAACCAAACAGAGGATTATGACCACATTAACAGTTCAGAACCACATAATACCAGAAAAAAACATATAGGACGTTGCACTGTGCACCAAGGTGTCATAGCGTCTGGGTCAAGCCACACTTCACCTCGGCATTTTCCTCAGCTGGATCAACACATGCGGAATGAAGGTAAAGATGACCATGACAGAGCAAGTGAAGCTTCCAATGTCACTGAACACCGCTTCCTCTGGAGTCTGAGCACAGCACTTCTTTGCAGTTGCAGGACAGCGTTCTTGCATCACCTGGCCTAGCACCATGAACATCGAGAAGACAACGAAGACCAGCAGCGGTATGAGTCCATTGCTGCCCTGACGCCCGCCGCGTGCTCCAGGGTGCTCTAGACCATGTATCTGCACGGTGACGTACACACCCCCAATCTGCACGAGCAAGCAGCGCACCCAAAAAAAAATTCGGCGTGTTCAGCACTTAGAAACGCATTACTAGTACGAGGAACCACGGGATCGGCTATTCAGGGAAGAAAGCTACGAGGAACAGGTTGGGAATCGGAATCACGCACCAGTAGCAACTCCTCGAGGGGCTCAGGCTGCCGTCTGGCGAGGCGCAGGACCAGCACCAGGACGGTGAACGGGCAGAACATCTCCACAACGAGAAACGCGGGCAGGAACGCGTGCCTCGCGACGGACGCCACCACCGCGTACGCGTAGGGGTAGCCTCCGCCGACGGTGTAGCGTGCGACGACCAAGGCGATGCTGGCGGCGCAGGCCACGAACATCGCGCTGAGGAAGGAGTAGACGACGACGTCACCCAGCGCCGCCTTCGCAGCCGCGGCCGCGGTCCTCGGAGCCGGTGGGGGCGGCGCCACCGCCACGGGTGGAGGTGGAGGTGGAGCCCTCGCCGCCCCCTCCAGGTCCGCCATGGCAGCGTATACGCTTTGGCTCCAGAAGATTCCTTGCGGATTGTGGGGAGGAGCGGGTTGGGCTGGTGAGCAGGAGGCGCCGAGGCGGAGAAATGGGGGCGTGCCCGAACGCCCGAAATACGAACCCGTTAACTCGCCACGCCCGGTAATATATGCACACAGCCTCTTGCTTGAATTCCATTTTGGACGCGTCAAAAAAATTGGAGTTTATGTATAAAAAATATAAAAATTGGGGTTTAGAAAAACGATACTCCATCTCCGAAATAAAATGAATCAATTTCTAATCTAAGTCAAAGTCAAACTATCTTAAATTTAACCAATTCTTTAGAAAAAATGTAAAGACATTTATTGCATCAAATAGGTATATTGTTGAAATATATTTCATGATTTTTCTAGTGGTATTAACATGAAGTTTTAGATATCCGTGTCCTTTTTATAAATTTTTTAGTTAAATCTAAAATAGTTACGATTCTAAAAATTGATTTAAGTTGGAACCGAGAGAGTACATATCAAGTTGGGAAAGTTGTTCTATGATTCTTTAGTTTGGAAGTTTTAACTCCTACGGTTTTTACTAGTGCAGTCCTATACATGGTCATAAATTTTGGAGGTATCAAACTAGTGTTTGTTTATGCTATTTGGCAGCTTAGATTCCCCCTACAGCCCACTATTTTCTTACAATCTTACTAGAGAAAACCTTAGCAATAAACAAAATGTTGAAGATGACTCACTTCTTTTTCTGTTGTGAAAAAGGATCTGTCCAACATCTATTTTTTAGTTGTGTAGTTGCTAGTCAATTGTGGGTTGTTTTATTTGACGCGTTTGGATTTCAGCTAGGTAGTTCCAGTGTTTTTTTAAAAAAAATGTTGTTAAACATCGTTTTATCTTGATTAGACGCTTAACTATGGCCTAAGCATTGCGTTTAATCACAACAAACGTTTAATCATGTTTAATCTACGTTTAATCATAAAAATTCTAAACCATAGGCAAGCGTTCGCCTAGCGTCTAGCGTTTTTTAAAACCTTGGGTAGTTCTCTTTGATGATGTTGGAAAATATTGGCTAAGTAATAAGAAAAATGGGGCGGTCAATGCTTTCACTTCTGCTTCCTTGTGGCATTTGTGGAAATTAGGAAATGACCTTTGTTTTCAGAGGATGGAGTGGAAGAGTACAAGTATACTCAGAAGTGGACAAATGAGCAACTATCAGGGAGAAAGCTAGGGGTCTTAGATCAAGGGTTTGTAGATTGTTCTCGCTGGCACTCCAATGTTCTAGAAGTAAAATGAGCGGCCAAATATGAAGATGCTGATGTGTGATCTCTTCAATTTTATGACTACTGTCTAGTGGGCTCCTTTATCTTCATTAGGTGTTGGTTTAATGCTTCAGTTAGTTAGTTTGTAAGTTTCCCTGCAGTTTTATGAAGGCTAATCTCGGATGGTATGCCATCATACATGTTGTAAGAGTAAACCTGTCTTTTAACATTGTTGAAAGGCTACGGTGTTTTGGCCCTAAACTCTTAAAGGCTATCATTGTAGCCCATTCTAAACTATGAGACATTTTTTTTAATATATAGATTTTGCTATGCGCATATATATACAATATCTCTACTAGGTACATAGGAGTATATCATGTTCGCTTGTGTTCTAGCTTCATAAATATTATTATTGAAACAACCGAAATCAGGTGGCTTATCGATTAGTTGAACAGGCTAAAAGGCACTTCTGTGCTACTCCCTCTGTCCTAAAAGACAATCGTCGTGGGATGCGTGCAGCAAGTTTGACTTAATTTGTAAAAATTATATGCAACATTTATATCTTTAAATAAATTTGTTAAAAAATTAGATTTAAAGATCTTTCCGATGATATTAATTATGATATTAATTAATAACATTTATTATTTTTAAAAATTGCCGGCATTTGTTTCTCGGAAAGCGAAGCAACACTTATTTAGGGACGGAGGAAGCAGGCTCTGCTTGCCATCGAAATCAGTCGATCGGTTCTTCACTGATAATATCGTTTAACAGTTCATTCGCATAATTATCCCCAATTACAGCGACATTTTGCCATCCTGAGCTACTACCACTCACAATTTTCTTTAACTGAGACGGCGAGACGCACAGTGCACCGATCAACCAGGTAACTTCGCACGAGTCAAGCCACACAGATTTCCATGTCAGGATGATAAATAGGCAGAACGAAGTTTCTTCGGTGTTAACTCTCCTAACTGAAGAAACGTGCTACGAGCAGAACAAATTCTCGTGCTTGCCCTCTTACAATTCGTTAGGCACCTGACATTTGTTTTTGTTCCTTGCATTACGCATAATCACAAGGGCTTGATCACTATTTGTACTGTGACCATCACATCCTGATCTTAGACTGTCAGCTTCACTGCTGATCTTCATCCTGAGAGACCTTCATCCGTTCCACAGCCTTCCTTCAGAAACCAAACGGGGAAACATATGTCAGCTGCAACCGCTGAAGCAGTAGACCACATGGCCATAAAGAAAATTGATCCTCAAGTACATAACGTCAGCCTATTGCCATTTGATATATTCAGCGCTAATCTGCTATAACATACGAAACAACAAACTAAAAACAGCAGTTTACCGTAGTTCTCTCTCGATCTCTTCATTTCCAGGATCCAATTTCTGCGCATCCAGAAGAGCGTCACAGGCTTGCTTGTGCTCCTAAGGCATAGCAAAAATCCAGGCACGTAACTAAGACAGCCACACAGCTAAATTTGAAGTGGATGAACAGATTGGTAGGCTAGATATGTATCTCATGTGTGTGTTTGTGTATGTGATGTGTCTCACCCCGAGTAGCATGTGAGCTGCAGCCTGACGATAGCAACCTTTTGCCCAGCCAGGTCGCATCATCCTGCATTTGTAAGCATCTGACAAGGCACCTTCACCATCACCCAATTGCAGTCGGCAGAGGCTCCTGTTTGAATATAGCGTTGCGTCTGGTGCATGATCAATGGCCTATATGGTCAAACAATACGATTACATTTCCAAAACTTAACAAATGATAACCAATTGGAAACTAGACCGTAGCAAGGGTGCACCAGCCAAATTTTGAGCATTGGTGATGTCCCACAGCGAATTTTCCCTAGCAATTATTTGTTGTCTGTAGCTGTGGTTACAGATCTCACACGTGACGACACATAGATAAAGACCTGTCTGCAAATTTGATGGGCTAAGATTCATTGTGGCATGGGTTTTCTACCCTTTGAAAAGATGAGAAAACATAAAGCTTTAGAGGTCTATCATGTTCTCTCTGGTCTACTAATCCAAGCACACAAGGCAATAACAATCCCTCTACATGCATGTACTTCCATGCTGGAATCTGATTCCACTCTACTTTGAGTAGTTATTATAAGTGTGCATTTCATATGTTGTTGATTAGATATGCTCTCGAGGTAGTATCAATTTTAGTTCATCTGTATTCATCTACTTACTACTGCATCAAAACAGTCACATTGAAATAGACAAACTACAGAACTGACATCATTAATGAATTGATAGAACATACTATTATTTTCACCGATGCACATCAGATTAGAAAAACAGAGTTCCATATTAAGGGAACAGACTACCTTGTAATAACCCTAGAAAAGGTTCCAAGACTTACCAAACCATACAATTTTGATGCCATGTCATACTCCTTCAGCTTGAATGCCTTACTTGCCTGTGACTTGAACATTGTTATTCTTCTTGCAATGTGTCTCTCATCCTAAAAACAATTAGGAAATAAAAGCTTCATGCAACCAACTTCATACTGGAATTACTGACTAAGCATGTTTCTCAAGTATGATTTGATAAGAAAAGAAACCTAGCATTATATCTCAGAAACACTTTTTTAGCTTGCATTCTAAAATGAACAGTCAGAGTTTATGACTTTGGAAGATGACTCCTGTCTCATGGACAGCATGTATAATTTCCATTGATATGGTGGCTAGTTGTATTTTATCAATCTGAATTTACTTGTTAATAGACCTAAAAGTCAAGAATCAAGGTCTGATGCTGGATTTCAGATAGATAGGCACACAATGGGTTGCCTAACCCCTATGTGCCTTCTGAGACAAGTGAGATTCACTCTGCTGCAGAAAACTAAGCTACTATAGGTCACTTTCAACAGCAAGATAATGAGTTTAAAGCCTAGCGGCGTGAGGTGCCAGGGCTCTGGACAAACCGAGGCAGAAAAGTTTCAATTCACTGCATTTATAATGGAAACTCCCCAAGTGTGAAACTTGTGTTGCCTAAGATCTTAGAAGAGCCCAATCAATGGTGCATTGCAGGAGCGAATGGGCTTAGGGCTTTGCTGCCATTTAGTTTAAGGTTCTTGATCATATTATCACTATTTTATGGGCATATATATATATATATATAGCTTTTGTTTGTGTAAGGTCCCATTTTCTCCATTCTCCTCTCCTCTATTTGTGAAACTTTTCTATCTTAATATGATGACATGCAGTTCTCTTGTGTGTTCAAGAAAGGAAAAAGGCCGCAAGGTCTTACAAGGGGCCAAGGAGTAAGATATCAAATCTTAATAATGAATTTAATGTTGAAAATCTGGCCTCAAAACTGAGGGAGGAAAATGGTCCTATTATTTGCTAAAGAGAAGTATGCCATTAAACGGTTAGATCCATAGACAAGGGAGCCAAGCAATTTATCATACCAATGGCTTTGCAGCTTCCAATTTTGCATGAGATGTTACTCCATCAACACTCCAGTCTGGGACATCTGGAATTGGTGAAGTCAAGGGAAATAGCATTTCAACTTCTTCAACAGAGCCATTTAATGCAGCAAGCTCCACTGGCAAATTACCCAACTGCATAACAGGGAGAGTGATTGGCATTTCCACAAATATTAATGACATAATTCAAATAAAAGTAACTCTAGGCTCCTGAAGTACGTGATGCTGTAAAACATACTACTAACTCATATGCCAACTTGGGGAAAAGGTCATCATCTGCCAGCAAGCATCCAAAGAGGGGGTGTATTTTAGCAATTAATACGACAACAGGAACGCATACGAATCCCACCTGCATGCTTCCTGTGTCCCCAGGATTCCACATGATTGGAAAATGCACCAGGTAGAAAGCATACTTTAATGAATTTGTCCATGATATCAACATATTCTCTCCATTATTTTCTATACAAGGAACCACAAAATTTGACCATACTTAGATAATTACTAACCACGACCATTAAACAAGTGAAAGTCATTTCAATACGAATCTGATGGTATCCATTTTTGTCAATAAACATACATATTGTTGGTCAAAATTACAAAGTTAGAATGGCAAAGTGCATATGCCCAACAAAAATCAATATAAACTGCAAAAAAAATGGACCCAATCTTGTTTCGCACGGATGGCGTTAACATAGCTAGGACGTGCAAGGACTATAGTTTACTATAGTAACCCCAGTTTTTATTTTTCTTAAAATACAATGGTATGCAGCTCTCCTGCGTATTCGAGAAAAAAATTTCTTAAATACTTGATATTGCAATCAAGCAGAAAACAACAATATGCACCTATGACAAAGTTGTAAACTAATAGAATGGAAGCTTAAAAAGAAGATATTCCTATTGCCTAGGCACAAGTATAATGTCTTGTAAAAGCAGTGAAACTCATCACTGAACAGCTCCACAACATAAACAAAGAACCTGAATAGTAGACAGTATCATTTGAACCTTAAGAAAATAGAGTGGAATGCTGGACAGCAGAATCAGAAGAACATCTAGAAAATATTAAAAAACATACATCATCTGGAATATTAGGGTCTGCTCCAGCCTTTAACAGTAACCGAACTTCGTTCGTATAACCTCCCATTGACGTTGCAATTGCAAGAGGAGATGCCAAAGAACCTTTGCCATTGACATCAGCACCTGCCTGTCAAAAGATGTGCATATAATTTCCTTTTTTAAAAATAGCAAAGATGATTTCAGTAAGCAAAATAGTAGCATAGCAGAAGTATAGCAAATAAACCAAGAACTTAAGAAATACTGACCTTAATTAGAAGTTTCATGCACTTCAATGAATGGTAAAGAAGAGCACCATGCAGTGGAGTGCTGACTTCACGAAAGACGGTGTTGGGCTGAAATCAGACAACGAGCAATTCCCCTCAGTAACAACATTATAATCAAGGAATCCATACTTTTATAGTTAGGGCAACACAGCATAAGAGGAACGCAGATATTTTGGCTTTCCTAGATACATTGCTTTTACTACGCATCTAGATATAGTGTATATCTAAGTGCATAGCAAAAGCTATGAATATAGAAAAGCTAAAACGTCTTATAATTTGGAACGGAGGGAACATCTTCTAATGCAAGTAACAGTTACCATTACATAGTAGGCATATAATGAT
This sequence comes from Cymbopogon citratus, assembly GCA_031170775.1. Lineage (NCBI taxonomy): Eukaryota > Viridiplantae > Streptophyta > Magnoliopsida > Poales > Poaceae > Cymbopogon > Cymbopogon citratus. The sequence goes on from DXKC01006907.1 coordinate 10,149, forward strand.
GAAGGGTTAAGTTGTCATCAGATAGTAAAAATAAAACGATC
>DXKC01006910.1:0-10603 GCA_031170775.1 Cymbopogon citratus
AAATTAATGATAGGAGTGGAATCCATGTGATAAGAGTGGTGATCAAAAGAAAAGAAAGGGTAAAAAGGTAAATGGATGAACTCGACTCGAAATTGGCACAGCTACCGTTCCCCGGCAATGGCGCCAGAAAGCTTGTTGGTGTTTGTTACTGCATACAGAAAAAGATCCACAAGCGCACAGATACCGATGTAGCTTTCACCCGGGAGTATTCCAGAGTATCGATTTCCTCGGGAAACGTGAAGTGTACTAATTAAGGCTCTAAGTTGTCCAAGGGTAATTATATGGTTTAATGGGGAGAGAGAGAAAATATCCTAAGAGTTCTATAGATTGATCTAAGAATTAGGGTTACTTTAGGGTTTATTTATTTCGGGACATCAGAGCATTAGCCACGGAAAGAGATGAGAAGGGGGCTAGGACGGTCTGACTATGGTCCTACAAACACCGATCCGAACGAGGTGGACTACAAAAGCCGTTAGGACTGTCACTATCCTAGGGCTACCACAACAATCCGTGGGATTGGGTGCAATTCCAGGTAATCAAAAGAGTAAACACCATGTCTAATCTATTAATTACTACTCTAGTTTCTCGAAGACTAAAGCACTTGATACAAGCGGGAATCCAATAAATAACTTAAAAGTAAATACAGAAAGTAAATATAGAACTCAGAAATTAAGAATTGAAGAACTTGGAGATTGCTCAAAGATGAACTAGACGCTACAAAAGTATAATGTCGAGGAAGATCGGACAGGCCCGGCTCCTCATCAGCGCTCTCCTCTTCTCCCTCCCTCTTCTTGATTACAACTAGATGAACTAGATCTAGAACTAGATGATGAACTAGAAGAACTAGAACTAGAAGGTCTAGAACTAGAAGATGAACTAGGACTAGAACTAGAACTAGACAACTAGATAACTAGACAACTAGAGGGATCTCTACTTCTACTTCTTGATGGATGGTCGAAACCCTAGATTTTGCTTTGGAGGTAGACAATGAGAATGAGATAGCTTTAGGGGGGCCTCCAGGGTCTAATTATATAGTCCGATGGGATGAACCACGGCCCTTGGATCAAACCGACTTAAAACAATGGTTGAGATGCGATGTAAAGGTCGGTTGGAGGCCGTCACGCGAAGGAGAGCTGACTTGGACGTGGGCCTAGGCCGGCCGGCCTAGGGGTGGGGCCGGCTGGCCCCACCTGGCAGCCTCTGGCCCTCGGCTTCGTTCTGGTGTCCTCTCATGTCCTCTAGAACCTTGTAGTGCCACTTTTTGATCCGTTTGCAAAATTGGTCATGTCAAACTAGGATTCCATCTTGTCTAAATCCTGTTTAAGTCCCTGAAAAATACAGTTTCACCGAAGCAGTGGAATTATGTTAGATACACCCCTCTAAATATATGTTAGATGATGATTCTAGGGTGTTCTAGAAACTTCCTAAGTTGTATCCATCGAGGACTCTCTATCCGGACTCCAAATATAGAAAATAATATGTCCGTTTCGATCGTCTCGACAAGGGCTTCGCAATGGTGTGATCCAATTCTTCATATGAGATACTTTTATATGGTGGAATCATGAATCTCCCTGCAAAACAACTGAGAGCACAAAACTCATGGAACTCGTTAGAATTAAACCCTACAACTATTCTTTATGGTTCATTTTAATGTTATTTTAGGCAATAGTTGACGGTTAATAATAAGCATTAATGACCGTCAACAGACGTGTGTGATCCGGCCAAGTGATCTGGCTGAGTCCCAGCTCTGATGCGTGGAGGGACAGGCGGCAACAGGAGACCTGAGCCGTCGACTGGTCTGCCGATATGCGTGGTCTGGCTGAGTCCCCAGCTTTGACGCGTGGAGAGCCGGGTGGCAATAGGCGGCCTGAGTCGTTGACTGGTCTGCCGATGCGCGTGGTCTGGCCGAGTGGTCTGGTCAAGTCCCCAACTCTGATGTGTGGAGGGACAGGTGGCAACAGGAGGCCTGAGCCATTGACTGGTCTACCGATGCGCGTGGTTTGGCCAAGTCCCCAGCTCTGACACGTGGATGGACAGGTGGCAACAGGAGGCCTGAGCCATCGACTGGTCTGCCGATGTGCGTGGTCTGGCCAAGTGGTCTGGCTGAGTCCCCAGTTTTGACATTGCTAAGTTGTCTTTGATTTCTTCGGCAAGGCAAGTCGTGATAGCCCATTTGATACGTGGCCCCTGCATTTTTGAGACCGAATGACATAGTCTTGTAGCAGTATGCACCGAACGGGGTGATGGAAGTTGTCTTAGGTTGGTCTTTCTCGTAGAGGGCTGCCCGGTGATAAACCGAGTGGTCTGACCGAGTGGTCGGCGGAGTGGTCTGACCGAGTGGTCTGCACCAACGACTGGTCTGTTTGTCATGCAACACCAAGTGGTCTGGCCGGGTCCCCAGCGTTGAAGTGTGAAGAGACGCGTGGCGCCAGGTCGAGTAGAACAACGACTGGCCGGCAAGCGCTGAGCAGTTTGACCAACTGGTCAGAGGTGACGAAGGCGAAGCAGTGCGGTGCATGACACCGAGCCGAGGCGACGAAGACGAATCTTCTCTAAAAAATAAACATAAAGAATGGTAGTAAATAATGTACAAATAAAATATACATTAATCTTCAGAGAGAAAATCAGGAGGCTGATGTATTTTTAAGTAGGCATGTTAAGCGGACGATAACATATATGTTGTTTTAAATTTTTGATGCGTAGTCGAAGAAAAATGTTGAAAATTAAGTTTTGCCCCTGCCCTCAAAGCGAGCTAACTCTGTTGGTGACATAGGGATGCGCTAGTGAACAGCGTACGATAGCCAGGATCACTAGGTACATAGTACCGTTAGAGAGCAACTACCGAATCTCCTAGTGCCATGTAGCGCGGAGCTGTAACGCATCGTAAGAGGATTGAAGCAGCACCTTGTCAAGCCGTTCTCGGCGGGCAAGAAACAAAGTTTAATTGTGACTTATGCATGTATGACAGATTGGTACAAATTTAGGCATCGAGCACACTCGAGGAGTGGTCGGTAAAGAGTCATGAAGACATATGTATGAAGATATATATAAGATAAATGATGGAATATTTAATTGAAATATTAATACTTAGCTTATTGTTTGGATACGTGTCGTTGTTGCGGCCGAGTAGACGGACGTGGTCGGACGGCTCGCTTGTTGGCTCGCGTGATGGCTCGATGTGGCTTGCTTAATGTCTTGGGTTCGAGCACAACATGCGACTTGTCTTGACGTGGCGGTAGATGTGTGCCAAATTTAGCATCGTCATGATCGCTGGCCAGAAAGAGCGCGAGATGGAGTGCCGATCTCACCACCATAAAAGTGTTGGATTTTGCATGGCGCTGCAGGTGTGCACGCATGGCTCTGCAGGTGCATGACGTCCTTTGTTTGTTTGGATTCCGTAACTAGCTTGGGTGACCAATGGTTCGCATGGCACTTGTGGATCATAGGCCATCTTGAATTGTTGCCTTGCATGACGTGATGGCCAGGAAGTCTAGTCTGTTATGGTAGCGTGATGACGAACGCGATTTTGGCCTCGCATCTGTTGACGGCAGATAACTCCTAATTTTAACCGTCAACTAAACATGCAAAAGGACTTAAATATAAATACCATCTAGAAATAGGGGTTATACTAACGTAATTCCATGAGTTTTGGTGAATGTCTTTTTCTGTAGGGTGACAGCTGAAAAGAACCAAAGATGGTCCACATGTCTGGTTTACATAGAGAGAAAAGGCCGAACACCAACTTTTCTGTGATTAGGAAGGTTCCAGAAGACACCAGACCGAAGGAGAGGCCGAGATGCCACGCTGGCCAGGCGCCCGCCTGGTGGGCCAGCGCCCGCCTGCTGACCTGGACCAATCAGGTCCAGGCTCACGGATCTTGCCTCCACCGACTTTGAGGATGAATAATAACCGTGTGTTTATGTCGGTTTGATCCAAGGGCTATGGTGCATCCTAGGGGGCTATATAAATAGAGCCCCTGAGCCCTGGAGGAAAAGAAATTATTCAATATCTCATTGTGGAGATGAGAGGGCTCCCCTAAAGGTTGCTCTCTCTGTAGAGAATTAGGGCTAGACTTTCCAATATAGTAGATTAGTTCTACTTGAGAGTTAGAGAGAGCGAAGCTGCGCTCCGGTTCTGGAGAAGTCTTCAGGTTTCGGTATGTCTTTCTTTTAAGACTTATGCTTTAATATATATTCACCGTCTTTATTTACTTTATGCCTTTAATTAGTATGAGTAGTATAGTTATTGCATCTTGGCATAGGATCTTTGCTCGTATTGAGTGCTCTAGTTATATCGAGTAATTAGAGTAGTAATTGATAGTGTAGACATGGTGTCTAGGCTATAGGTTACCTGAGGTTGCGCCCAATCCCACGGATAGTTGTGGTAGCGCCAGAGGTGACAGCTCTGTCAGGCCTTTGTATTCCACCACATTTGGGTTGGTGTTTCGTAGAGTTTTTAGCAGCCTTCCCCCGACTACTTTCTTTCGAGAGTCAGAAAGATACTGTTGCTCTAAAGTGTCATGTGTGTAATCGCTATATCTATCCATACCCCAGTTATATAGAACCAAAGTAATAGAGAAGTGCATAGAAACCTTGATCTCACCCATTGTCCTCTCACTATAACTAGCTACTCATTTATTATGAATTCTCTTGTGTGCTATCATATATCTTATCCTATTATTTACCCCTGCTTTAGTCTAGTTGGTTTACTAAGTTAGTAGATACATGATAGTAAGTTATTAGATTCTTTAACCCATGCTTTCCTATGGTAAAATATAAATAACGATACCTGGAATACTCCTAGTTAAATGCTATAATGGTATTCTGTGCGCTTGCAGAAGCGTTCATATTCTAACTACACTTAATAAATACTAACAAGCATTTTTGGCACCATTGCCGGGGAAGCATTTGGCGTAAAGATTTCGATAATGATCTTGATATCTACTAGTTTAGTGTATTACTAGCTTTAGTAGGACAACCCTTGTTCTGTTGAGTGTGGAATAGACAGGACATCATATGCCGTTTCGACATTCCGGTGAGCTTCCACAAGAAAAAAAGAAGAAATTGATGAACCCAGGGTGCCTGAATATTCTTGATTCATCAACATTGGAACCCTGTCATCTCACAGGTTTGTGTATACATATATATTATTCTAACCATGTGTAGATTGAAGAAGAGGTCATCGTCACAAGAATTCAAATCATATCTCAAGTGACGAGAACGATTGCTGCAATCATGGTAAGTATATGAAGGTGAGACAGTCTCGCTCATGGACTTTAAAATTAATGAGTAGTTATCCTTTATTTTCTTGCATTCCACTGCATGTTTTCTTTAAACAATTCATGCATACACTCCGTCTAGTTTATGTTTCCCATGTCACATCCATTGCATGTTTAGTTCCTTGCACGCATTCATGTCGCCTGCATGTAAAAATAAATAAAATCCTCTCCATGATCGTTCTCTTCCATATCCATTGCATGTCTAGTTTCTTGCACGCATTCATGTCGCCTGCACGTAAAAATAAATAAAATCCTCACCATGATCATTCTCTTTCATATCCATTTGAGTAAATCTCTATAAGGCTTTCATGCTACCTTTGCTTGCTATAGTATGCTTTGGTTTGGAAGTGCTACCACTGGGTATTTCCAAAGTCTGTTTAAATTAAGCGTGGTGCTTAGGTTAAATAGCCTTCCTTAACCCAATCAAGACATGGAGTCTAGTTTGGTTATTGAACTAAAAATATGCTTTAGTAGATACTGGTTATTTTGTTGGACTAACCCCTGCAGGAAACTCTCAAATCCAAATTGGGTAAGTCAAGAGATGAACTCACATCAGAGATGAAGCATGGCATATGATGAACTTCAACAACTTTGTGCAAAAGACAAGGCTCATCATCTATGGAAGAACTGTAAGTGATCATTCACTTTGTCTTTTGCTATAAGTTATCTTTGCCTTGAACAATGCTAGAATGCAGCGAATAAATAGAATCACTATAAGAAAATGATGATAAACAAAATCTATGCTAAAGTGAATTAACAACCATATTTCTATTAGCATATATGAAATACAAATAAATTGTGGACAACAACCTGCATCTTGAAATTGTTGCAATCCTTTGGGTATATGTCCACTAACATTTTACAGAAAAGAATCTTCGGTGTGCCTATTCATGGTTTGGCACGAGCTTGCCAAACCACCACTTCAATGATGGAACAAAGAAGACGAGTGCCATATGGAATCCACAATATGAGCACTCACTCTAAGGAGGTGGATGAATGGAGCTATAGACCAAGAGCAAAATAGTCTAGCATTGAGTTTTTCTAAAACTCAAGCTAGGATGCTGATGAGAAGCAAGGTGCAACTCACCTCATATTATCCAATATGAGACCTGCACTCATTATCTTAGAAGACACCATCTGACACGTCGGCAGGAAGGACGACAAGGATGAGAAGTTGCCAATACATCATGGCGTCCATCCTTGTGCCAACAAACATCAATCAATGGTAGGCTGCCGACTAATTCCGGAAAGATCTTGAACAACCATGGTTACAAAATGAGATGTCTTCAAGCCATTGGAGATAAAGCTTTCATGCAAGTACCAATGAGGTTCCTTCATTGATCATCAAGACAGCTGGCGTATCGTTAACAACTCATCGCCATGCCGCTAGAAGACAAAGACCATCAAGAAGGAACTCAAGTTTGCATCTCCAATGAACATCATCAACCAAGACTCATCAAAAATCAAGAAAGGTTGATGAAAGAAGAACATGCACCCAGCTGCATCCTCCTCTCTAAGATCATATAGTGTGGAGAGAAGCTGAATGCAAGGGAGAAATCTTGCTCAATGAGTCCTCACTGATAATTGAAGATTTGAGAACAAAGGATGAACAATGTCTGAGGACATCAAAGTCCAACACACTCTGAGGGATGCTTCAACATTCACACTTGACTCCAAGTGTTGAGTGCTGATGAGCTCCAAGCTTGGGGGAGGAGGGCTGATTACTCCTGTCAAGATGATGTAGCAAATATCTTCCTCCTCCCAAGCTTCCGTCACTCTGACATGCTGGTTTGCAATTCCTCTACTCACTCTTACTTTCTCTCTATAAGTTTGAATGGTTCTTATTCCAAAATTGCAAATCAACTAAAGATGAAATAAAATCAATCCTTTAGAGAAAACGTAATTGTGAGTAAATGTTCTATGCTAATTATAATTTTCAAACCAACTTTTTATAGCATAGAAAGTGACCTTAAGCTTTATGACAAATCTACCCTTGCTACTGTTTGGATATTCCTTCGGGTATTTGTCGTCCACTAATCCTCTACAGAGAAGAGACAATGAGTGAAGCAAAAGGTCAAGACAAGAAAAGAAGAAGAAGGTCAAAGAAAAAGGGGCAATCCACAAGACAAGACGATCATAAACAAGTCAAGGTGAGAGTTGAGCCAAGCAAGGAAAACTTCAAGAAAAAGGAAAGGATGACCAAAGCATCTACCCTTCATCACATGGTGTCGTCCTCCAATGATAAAGGTAAATCTTAAGGTAAGAGTTCACTATCTGAAAAGCTTTCCTTGGCTTTGGTATTCATATAAAGGAACAAGCCATGTTTTAGTTGCAACTTGCTTGATTCAACTTAATCAACTAAACATGTCTTGTCCTTAAACTTGTTCATAGCACAACTCTCTTAATCTTATGGTCATAATCTAAGGAACTTAAATGGTTGCATCTTTGGGAGATGATTGTCTTAATCATGAAAATCGATACATAATGTAAGGTTGACAATTCTTCCATTTGTCAAACTATTCACTCTTTCTATTCAAAGTGTTTGAACGCTACATTGATGCTCACCCTTCTGGCCTCGCCACCCATAAAGTGAACAATACACCCAATGTCTTATCAAGTTCAATGTGCTTAAGATTAGAAAAGAATAAATAAGAGTATGGTTCTGTTGGTATTTTTCCACCAATAGGACCCATGCACTTGATCTCTACCTTGTCTGTGTAAGCAGGACACACTTCAAGTAAAGTGAAGAGCTCTACAAGTGAAAGTTCTGAACATGCAACACGCACACTTAGAAGGATGCTGCCAGCTTCCACTCTTAAAAGCTTCAAACTGCTGGACGAGCAAGAACATGGGTATCACCATCCTCAAAATCACCATCTCAAGAGGTACAAAAATACCTCCACTATTGGGATGAGCTGAAGCTCCTAAGGAGTGAACAAGGTAAGAAGTCTTGTTCGGAGGACCCAAATCTCCGAACACTGCGCCAAGAGGTAACACTTGGTAGTTATCTATATTTCCTTTCTGCATCAGATTTGAATTTTTCCTTTAGCATATTTACTTTATCTAAATAGCATAATTTAGTTGCATCTTATTATTGCATTAGAAAATAAAATAAAAATGGCATGCATTGCATATTAAATACTGAAGCCCCATACTAATAGCTCTGAGGCACCCAAAAAGCCTATCTGTTGTGGTGGCATAAAAATAAAAATATTGCATTCATCATATTTATGATTTTCTTTGCATTGCATACTAAAAATAAAAATACAAAAAATATATGAAGATCCTATTGCTACAAAAAAATATATTAAGAAGTTCTAGACACATGAAGCTAGGAGGTTTATGACTAACGCTTAACTAGTTCCATGAGCTTTGCTGTCTATTTGAGCTTCACAGAATTTGGAGGATCGACATCAACAAGCAGACAGAAGGACAACCTGAACCATGCCGGAGTGCTGTCTTGACAGACATCACTCTTCACACTTCGTCAGTAAAGCCACTCGTTCACTATCTATCTACTACATCAGAAAGACTACGCAAACATCTAGCTTGGGGGAGAGCATCCCCCAGGTATCCAACTAAGTATTCCTTTACCTACCTATATTGATAAATATGTTTCTGCTAAAATATAAAACCCATAAAAAGATTGATAACCTTAGAAAATCAAATAAAGATTTCCCTAGAAATATTTTCTTTGTGATTTTAAAGATTGCTAATTAAATATAGGAGAGTGTGCAAAGATTTACCAGGTCTAAATAAATCCCTAGAATAAAAACTCTCTTATGAAAATGATGAAATAGTTGCTCTGCCATGATTCCTATCAAGTACCTAGTTTTTTGAACTTGAATTCCCTCAAGTTGTTAGACATAATTATTCTGATTTGAGATTCGCTCTAAACCTAAACTTGTGAGTAGCAAATACTTGATCTAAGTCTAGGTAGTTGACTGATATGATGTGGGATGGTTTTGAGCTGCTATTGATCTTGCTCCTAGAGATACTAGAATTCTGGAGAGTTTATCTTTTGAAAACAAAAATTACTACATGATGAGTTCCTGTATGATGAGATTTTAAATTCCTACCATAGCCATACATTCATCCTTGCTAGAATACGCAAACTATACACTTATATTTACTACTTGTGAGCATTGAGTATGGTTAAGCTGTGTAGACCATTAGGAATTGGTCATGCGGTTAAAATCAAAATCCACGTACACTCCACCTATATATGCTACTTCTACTCTGGAAGTACGCATTCACAACCATCCACATACATATCCCATCTAGATCCACCCAAAAGTAGTCCTACTCCTATCCTGGGAGTAAACTACCCAAAAATATTCCTATCATTCACCCTTGCTAGCCAAATAAAGGCTCCAAATATTTCTAAAGCTACCTCTCAACAATGTCTCTAATAAAGAGGTTTGGGTGAAATAAATATATATAAGAAAAAGAAAGAGGACAAATGTCCCATGCAAGAAAAATCGAAGAGCAGCCCAAGTTCTCCTCAAAGGTCTTCAATGTTTTGAAGAGAGGTATGTAATTTTTCAAAGGAGCTATATTCAGGTATTCACCATTACCATTCTTTACCCTTTCACTCCATCTACCACTTATACACCATACTACCATATTCAAACCACCACTTGCCATACACATGCACTTCTTGATTTGACTTTATGACTCATTCCTCTGGATCCATGGTTTGTCTATACAATAAATGTTAGCAAGTATGCGTTCGCTGTCTCCCCACCTATGAGCTCCACATAAGCCTATTAGAAGTAGGGTGAGAGAGGGCATTCATTATGCCTAGCGCCAAAAATACCACATATCTTGAGAGAAGTGTCGGATACCCGGACAAGGGATACCCTAATCCAGAGATCCAGGAAACTTATCCCGCCAGAAAATCCCCATGATAAACACATCTCAGTAAACCCTTAAAACATAGCAGGATATGTCTAGACAGGCCGGCCCACGGACGGGTTTCGACGGCCCTAAAAGACATAAGCCCACAGCAGCCAATGCCCGTGGACAGTCCCATTCAGATGCTCGACTCAAGGCCCCCCTCGATTATGGAAAGGATCCTGGCGAACGAGCCCCCCCTCGATTACGGAGATTTTCCCAACGAACGAGCCCCTCGAGTGTCCGTTCCCCGTGCGGCTTTCCAAGCACATTTAATGCCTCCACCCACTCCCATCTAAGCATGTGGCTACAGCGGTCGTCACAGTGTGCGGTAGGCCGGTCAAATTCACCTCTTACCACCCATACCCGGGATTTGAGGGAATCGAACAGCACTATTTCAACCACTCCAAGCACTGTGCCGCGTGGAGC
>DXKC01006921.1:0-10429 GCA_031170775.1 Cymbopogon citratus
CCAAAATTAAATGAGATACTGTGGGCTTTTTTCATATATATACAGTATTACAGTACCTAAGAAGATTTGTACTTGTGCTGATCTTCTTTCATTTAGTATGGCAACACACCAAGTGTGAATCCACCACGTGCACGTCAACTTTAGAGATATAGAATTGCTGTACAGTGGGCTCATGTCTCCTTGAGATATAGAATTGCTGTAGTGGGCTCACGTCTCCTTTGTTCTTCAGAGAAGAGGAGACAAATGCCCTACATACGTACACCCATGACTAGTCCTGCATGCATGCATCCATCCACAACCATGAATTTTGACTGGTTTCAACTTGCCCGGCCCGGTTGTCAGAAAAGACAAAATCTCTACGTTTATATATATATATAGATAGATTATATATGCAATGATATAAAACGCCATACCTCCACATGCTCCCTCCTGCTATATAGTATATATACTAAGTTCGTTTTTAGATAACTACTAAAATTTGACTTTAGTTTATGCCCAGACACCGCACACTGACGCTTCTTTTTGTGCTTATGTCGTCAAACAAAAATTTTGATGTCAGGAGGATCCATGTCCCTGGCAGCTAATAATTCCTTCTAGAAGCTTGCATTCCTTGCTCACTCACTCTCAGCTCCCAGCTTATTAGAAAAAGTTTGATCCGCAAATCTAACAAAAAAGCACAAAAAAAGGCTAGCCTTTACTCAGCCCAAGGACCAGCTTGCGCTAAAAATGAATCTGATTCTAGAGTACTGGTTACTCACTATATAGTTTTGTATCTATATGCCTGCCACACAAATCAATCTGAAACCATGCCTCTTGCTGCTGAGCTATTCAGAGCAAGAAAAGTCTCTACTACATACCTACATGCTTCAATTAATTTATTCCTCCTGCTGCTAGAGATCATGTATAGCCATTATGTTGTTTCCATGCTAATTATCTCTGAATCAATTCAAGCCTTTACCCCTCCACTTTATACTCTTGTTTAAACACCTATGCCTCACCTTACGTAATTTCGATTACGTATACATGGCACTTCTTTACAGCATCAGCAGTTCAGCATTAAGCAAAAGAATCATGATTTGAACCTCTGCATAATATGCACCACTTGCTCATTACCTATTACTATATCTCCACTTCTTCAGGCTCCAGCAACCATTTAACATGGTCATACTAGCAGTAGCTAGCTATAGAACCAGTGCATCCACTGAACTGAAACAACAGCACCTTTTATAACTGTCCCTACTGAAGATGTAAAGAAATTGTTGCTTTCTTTAAAAAAAGGAAATTATTGTTGGACAGCTCATGGACATTATTTGGGAGAACGAGGACCAACCATTTAAAGTTCAGCCTTCACTTACAGGTTTATTAAAGGCGAACTGTGCGTTAATTTGTTCAGTGAAGCTCATACTTTTCATAGCTATAATTAAACGCTCCAAGTTATTATTTAGTAATTAAACGACAAATTACGCATGTGATGGATTTCTATCCCATCTTGTAAAAAGGATTGATGCTTGACTCCCAAATAAGCAAAAGCATATCCAAACAGCTTTTAACATGCATCCATTTCGACTGACCGAAGGTATATATGTTGATCAGTTGATCTGAAAACCAAGGTTTTTATTTTCTGTTCTATCTGGGAAACCAGGTATTGTTTATGCAAATAATAACAACATGGTGTACAAGAAAATCTACAGTCAATTGTTAATTCAAAATTGAAAACTCTCCCATCTGTTGGATTGTTTATGTATTAGCCAGTGCAGCTTGTCTTCTCTGGTAACTTGATTTGTGGATGCAGAGACCTAAATGGCCCCGAGGCTAGCCAAGAATGATGTTCAGGATATAGGAGAGATCGAGAAACAAACTGAACTACAGTGTCTTATGAGTTCTGATAGAACCTGCCCACGTTAATTTTTCTTTCAGTCTGCCGTGATATAGCGAGATAACAATTACACGGAGTATAGAACTTAAGTCCTAGAAAAATGCAATAGAATTGGAAAGGTGTACTGGGGAGACCGGGAGAGCCACAACTGTAGTTACTTGGGAACTAATTAATACACAGGCGGCTAGAAGGGCTAAAATGTGGAATTGTGGATATTATTGTTTTTGAGTATGTGCTCAGGCTAATAAAATGAATATGTGTACAACTTATACATTTATATGATGATATGAAATTTTTATCAGTTTCTTCCTGTCTGGATGGCTTCATTTGGCTGAATTGTAATTTACTTCATAAGACAGGTTCTTTGGCTTACAATTTGACATTATATTTCCAAACCTTACTTATAGACCTAACTCAGATTCAGAGGTCAAGAAACAGAAAAGGAGATTTAGGGAGATTCATAGCCACTCTTTGCCAGAGCCTCGACACTGGGCTCCTCCTGGCAACGCCTGGGGGCAGAAGCTCGGTCTGCTGGTCTCGGAGACCTTGGACCAAGGCAGGATTAACGGAGTTGGACTTAACATTCAACTCCGTGCAAACAAACAGGCCGTTAGAAATATTGGGTTTTTCTTGAATTTCATGTTAGTTACCTACAATTATTGATCAATAATAGGGTAGAACGGCTAGAATGAAGTTCAGGTTTCCTCAAGAATGAATGATCTTCCCACATTTTTCTTCAATTAGTTCATCTCTCCTTGTGTCCTTGACTCCTTGTGTTGACTAGATCCATGCAACTCTAGGTTGCGCTATATATACTCAATAATTGCCTATTTTCTTCCTAGTTATGTTAGTTGTGTGTTACCAATTACACCACCACCCGCCTGAACGCAATTTAACTTGCTTCATGCATAATATGATGTAGGATGCAAATGTTCTTTGTTTTTTTGGATCTCTTTTTACATTAACTTAATAAATCATAAGTTGATCCATATAGCTGCAGCTTACAAAAAATTGATTGATATATGGAGTGTCAAATTAGAAAACTAACCTAAAAGAGTATGACTTTATCCAGTTTAGAGGAAGCTCTAATTGACAACATATGGAAGTAAGCAAATCACCAAAATGACACAACTAAAATGCCAAAAACAATTAGAAAAGGAGACAGTAACAAACTCTATCACAACTTGAAGTGCCAAACTTTGTGTGGCAGCTCTAATCTTCAACATGACATACAGGAATTGTTTGGGATGAATTTAGTTGCAAAAGACTATAGAGAGAAAGATTTGAGGTAAAACAAAGCTATATCTATGCCGTGCCTTCATGCATCCGTTATTAACCGCGCGCGTGCATACGCACTGAGCTAGCTTATTGACTGTAACAATTATATTGGATAGTATATGTACCATTGTATGCCCTTCTACCTGCGGAAGCAACAAATCATATATGCCTTGTTAGTGTCTGGCGCCTGGCGGCCTTTAATTTCTAGATTATCCCTCAGGTGCAAGACAGGTTAATCTACAATTTGCAGTGCTTACTGAAAATGCTCCAATTGATTTGCAAATATACAGTCAATTTAATTAGTTAACTAAATGAACTCATACAAATTGCATAGCAGCCCCCTCTCCCAAAGTCCCAATTAAGTAGATCTTTTCATGCATGAATTATCGAAGATATATATATGTACAGGAGGAGCTGAGAGTACAACCTTTCTCAAAGGCTATGGGTTGTTAATTTAAGCAAAACAAGCACGTGCAAATCATGATCGATGCGATTAAGAAAAACAACCTTTCAATACATGGATGATGGATCACACACTATAGTACTTTAATTGAGCACCAAGAGCATGATAATTCCAAACTTGGTACATGCATGCACCTGTCCATCATAAGAAACAAACTTGCAGATACACACAGGTGCATGGATGCAGAAGATGGATCGCTTAATTGGTCATATTCAACGTGCACCTGATCAGATCGATATACGCTAGTCATTTTTTCCGTCGCTGCTGCCCCTGAGCATGTCCTGCAGCACCTGGTCGTCCACGTACTCCAGCTCGATCACCTGCCGGCCGCCGCCGCCGCTTCCGCCTCCCTGCTGCTGCTGCTGCTGGCGGGAAGACGACGACCCGCCGCCACGCACGTAGTTGCGCGCCTCGGCGGGGAAGTTGAGCACGGCGAGGTGGCCGCGCATGGCGTAGGCCGCGCGGTCGTACGCCCTCGCGGCCTCCTCGGCCGTGTCGAAGGTGCCGAGCCACCGGCGCACGCTCTGCCGGCTGGAGTCGCGGATCTCGGCGGCGAACTTGCCCGACGGCCGGCGCCGCACGCCGCGGTACTTGGTTGGCTCACCGCCGTCATCCATCCCAGTAATCTAATAGCTAATGGTGTATATAGATAAAAATCTCGACTAGAAAGCTTGATCAATCCGGATCTAAGAGGATCGATCGGTTAACCCTAACTAGCTAGAACCCAAGTGCACAAGTGATGAAGCTAGCATGCATGCAGTGGCAAGAATTAAGCTAGCTAGGTGATGAGAGCTATCTCAGAAATTAAACCTTAATATCTCTGTGACTAGCTAGTTTGTGTGGTTGCTGCTGCTGCTGCTTGTGTTGTGATGTGATGGCGATATATAGTGTGGCCGTATTTAAGGTGAGTAGCTAGCTCTACAAACCCTAGGTTAGCTAATGGAAGGTCATGGCTCGTGTGACCAATTAAAAGGAAGATGCGGATTCTCGAGGTTGATGGAGAAGAGAGATTGTGGAAGACGGGACCCTCACCTCACTCTCTTTTCAGAAGCTATATTTTGTGCGTGTCGTATAGGTAATTTTTAAGAACAACGCTAATGAAGAATTTTCTTTAAAGTTGTTTGTATAATTTAGTAAATTAAATCAGGTCGCGTATATGCAATATGCTTGGACTTGAATGCGTTGTACGTGGACGGTCAATATGGTCTTTACTTAGTTTCTTATTAATTGTTGGAACACAATTAAGCACAAGGTTCATCATATATATTATATTTATATATGCATGTCCTTGATCTTGCAAGTTGCAGTACAGTCCGCCTGCACTGGAATTCTGAAAAACAAATTAATAACCGTGAATGTGAGCAACTGCCGAGTTATTAGAGATCTACTAGGTGATTTGACATGATCTTCTACCACAAAGAGAATCTTACACTCAATTTGCTACTTGTGTACTTCTCATACATATAGTACTAGAGAATCCTTGTGATGCATGCATATGGAGATGTAACCAAATTCAGCATATTTAAGATGTTGGTGATGAGAAGTAGACAATATTTTTAGTTTATGTGCTTATGGTTAAACCTCATGTTTGTATTGCTAGATTGAATAGTTTATGACAAATTGTGGGACAGGGGTACCTAGCTAGCTTGATTGATTATGTATACTCCCTTTGTCCTAGGGAAAATGCCATTTTTAACTTTGTGGTAACATGTTTGACCATTCGTTTTTATTCAAAAAAAACTTTTGCAAATTATAAAATAAATAAATAGATCATTATTAAAGTATATCTAATAATAAAATAAGTCATAACAAAATAAATAGTATTTGTATAATTTTTTTAAATAAGATGAATGATTAAACAAGATATCACGAAATCCAGAGTGACACTTTCGATGAGACGGAGAGAGTAGCAATAGGACAGGGGTATGTACTATGTAGATTTATTTATATATATTAACTAGTCGTACCTAGATTCGTTGGTAAAATAGCAACCATATGGAATCATGGATAGAGCACGGATAGCTGTATGAACACTACGGGCACCAAGGTAATAAGGTGCGAGAGTGTGTGAATATACTCTCAGCACAAAAGAAGTGACACGTTGATAATTTCGGTGTTTCAAATGAATTACGAGAGTGACCACTAAATTTTATTAAATTATTAATAATAATATTAGGGGAAAGTAAGTTATGAAAGTGTAAGATTCTGAAAGTGATTTCGTGGTAGATTTCCTATTTTCATTTTTCTGCGTACCCAAAAGTATAACTTAACAGTAACATGATTAGCTGCGAAGTTCCGGAGCACCGCTAATTAATTTCCAATGGCGGGTTCTCTCAAAAAAAAAATTTCCAATGGCGGGAATATCGCAGTAAATCGAACTGGCCAAGAGAATAATTAAAAAGGTGATTAATTAGGGGGGTGTCATTTTGTAGCATAATGAAAACAGAGCACCCCACTGTCTACGTACACAGATGAGTACCTTCTCAAACATCCTTCGTGCTGGTTCAACAATGCTGCGTGGTTCCACGTACGTACATTTCCACACGTGACACTTGGGAAGCAAAGGCTTAAACGCGGAGTGTCCGTTTCAAATTATAAATCATTCTAACAATTTTAGACAGTCAAAGTTTTTTTTTTAATTTAACTAAATTTATATGATAGTATAATAACATTTGTGATGCCAACTAAGTACCCATTAGATTCTTCATTGCTTATATTTTCATCGTATACATATTTGATAGCACAAATTATCATAGTTTTTTCTAAAATTTTGGTCAAACTTGAAAAACTCTGACTCTCCAAGATTCTTGGATTTTCAATCACTAGAAGATAAAATTCAGGATGGATAAAATTTGTTTTTTTTTCATATGAATTTTTGCAAAAGTCGTTTGAATCTTAAATTTTGGTACAATGTTCATCTAGTGATATATTATTGGTGTATAAAGTTTTAAAATTTTTTTAAACCTTTTGAGTGCCAATATCTAGACTTTTGAAATAGACTCCGCGGCCGCTTATACGGATGACGATGCTTTTCACGAGTAGTTACGAGGCGATATGACTTTCACTTCATACTCGGAGCAGTAAGATTTTTCAAGAACGAAGTCCCAGCTCAGCCAGTCCCAAGAACAAGCACCTTCTCCTTGGGAGCGTCCTGAGGCGCTTCTGCAGCGGACTCAGGATACGCCACACGGCCCCTCACCACTGCAAAGTCAGAATAAAATTTTATTGTTGCAAGTGCAGTCAAATTTACAGCTAAGTTTGTAACAATCAAATAGGACCAAAAATATGGAGAAAAAGGTTACAGAAAGCAGTAGATGGCTGTCCAAGCGATCAGTAACACAAATACCAAATTCTGCATAGTTGACCAACATTGACGACAAAGAAAACAACTCAAAGGTAGCAAAAAAGAAGGAATGAAAAGTAAAGAGCATCATTACAGATTTAGGAATTGGCAGAACTAGCCTGAATTTACAGTCACAGATGGACCCGTATAGTCAACTGCAGAGCACTGTGCCAAAGAAGATATAGGAGAAACACAGCTTCACGAGATACTATCAGCCATCAGGGTACATTTCCAGGCTTCATGCCGTTTCTACTTCACGATAAATGATCTTTAAACATCTAAATTATTTTAATTTCTTCGGGTCCTATAACCACCATGCCGAGAAAAAGTAGCAAATAATGACAGTGTAGAACCCTAAATAACATTGCAAGTTTGCAACAGTTGCCACAGTCTAGTAAATCATTGATGCAGTAAATGGAGATTGAGGTAACTTACCAGACTTACCTTTCTCCAAACCAAATGCATGAGTTTTACAGTAAAATTCAGTTCAGGTTTCAGCAAATATTCATGCATTCCAAATGAACTTTCCTTGGAGCTTCTGTCAGACTTTTCTTGTCCAGCAGTTGTACTGATCAGTCTGATCTTAGCAAACAGTGAGAGGGATAATACACACAGAACAAAAAAGAAATCAAGATAGCCAACTTTTCTTCAGGAACACCATGTCTTACAAGACAGGATAAAAGTAACATAATTAAACAAAAGACAAAAAATGAGAAGATAGAGAACTCAGGGAGCAGCACAAAATGCCTAAATCATACAACCAGGTGATGTATACCACAAAATATCATGTTCATGACCACTGTCCACAATACATATATTAGTGGCTTTTCTGTACCACATTTCATACAATAATGATGGAAATAGAACATATATAGATAAAGAGCCAAAAACACCTTCAGTTCATAAGCTACAATGTTACATCTACTTGGCAAGTGCTTACTATTTATCTAGATTATGGTATTCTTCAACTGAGAACACTAAAAGTTGGCAAAAATCTCAGCATGCACTGGCTGGATTCCAGCAGAATCACATTTGCTCAGAATTATTTGAACATTGGGTGAAGCTCTTTTGAAAGGCAGTTGTTTTGTCTCTACAAAAGGGGATAGATCCACAGGATCATTTCCAACCGTATCCATGAGATTCCCCTCAGGAGCAACCAATAGCAGTTCATTTAGACTAGTGGCCTTCCTCAACAAAAAGCTTACTAGACGCAACTCAAAGTAGTGGCCCTTGAATTTCATCATCCTTACAAACATAAGGTTACCTAAGTCATACTCTGGCACGTCTTCCTCAAAATACTCCTCCTCCAGCACATCTTCTCCCAGAATATCGTCCTCATACACATCCTCATAGAAGGGTCTTTCCTTCAGCATATATTCTTGTACCAGTTCTTCCTGCAATAACTCATCCTCCGTCACATCTTCCTCCAGAAGCTCTTCCTCTGGTTCATCACTCTCCGTATCTTCTTCCTCCAAAAGCTCTTCATCTGGTTCATCATCCTCTGTAACGTCTTCCTCAGAATGCATTTCCTCTGAATCATCATTCTCTGCCACCTCCAAGGAATTCCCTACACATGAATCACTACTGCTTGATGGGAGCTGCAGGTAGATGTAGTGTTAGCATTCAGGAACGACACCAGAGAAATAAGAATGCGTATAAGTGAATGCACCAGAACAATTTGACACTGACCTGCACAAAGAGCCTCTCCAACTTTGGACGCCGGCAGGTCTGGAGGAACATATAGATATGAGCGAGATTGGAGCTTTTCATTTCAAACATCAGCAGCTGCAGCTCTTTTAAGCTTGGCAATTTCCTCAGTCTGGCCAAACAAGTAGCTGATCCGAAGCGAGCCAACGCATAAATCCTCTGCAGGAATAATTTGCAAAGTTCTTTAACAGACTAGAATAAACTAGATGAAATGAAAAACAATCTAGATGAACATCATAAGAACAAAACAGACTAGAGGCATCACAGTGGACCGACCCGGAGGGCAATGCTGCAGATGGTGAGGACCGTGAGGTTGATGAGGTTGGGCAGCGCTTGGATCCAGTGCTTGAGAGGATAGCTTATGCATGGCCCTCGTAGGCAGATGTAAAGGTCGTCAAGCTGCGCGGTTGCTGCGATCTTGTAGATGGGGAGAAGCGCACTGCTGAGGCGGAAGGAGCGGAGGCCGGAGGCCGAGCCGGCGTAGAGGCGGGTGACGCCGTTGCACTCGGCGACAGTGAGGCTCCTAAGGCGCCCCTGCGGCGACGTGGCGTAGATTTTATTGGAGGTATCACAGCGGCGCAGGTCAAGGGTGCGGAGGCGAGGGCACGCCGGGAGAAGGTTGTTGATGTCCACGCAGCGAGCGGAATGGATCTGGACGACCTCGAGGGCGGCGTAAGCGTCGGAGCGGAGGGAGTAGTCGAAGGTGACATAGCCGACGCGGAGGAGGGTGAGGCGCGCGAGGCAGGGACAGGACGGCGGGAAGCTGAGCATGGAGCCAATGCTCATGAAGTGGTCGGCCATGTCGAGGTGGAGGTCCTCGACGTCGCAGGCGGCGGCGTAGTCGAGGCAGCGGTGGATGTCCTTGTCGACGAAGTAGCGGCTGGGGAGGCGGCGGCGGTACTCGCCGAAGTGGAAGGTGAGGGCGAAGCGGTCGAGGTGGCGGCGCCCGCGGGTGTGGAGTGACTCGAGGAGTTGGTCCGGGTCGTCGACCCCGGACCGGAGGTGGAGGTCGAGCGAGGACGGCGCGGGCCAGCGGCGCCTCCAGAGCCCGCGCCACCGAGTGGAGAGCGCGCCCGTGCGGATGGCGGACTTGAGCGGGAGCAGGGACAGGATCCGCAGCTGCAGGTCCTCCGGCAGCGCCAGGATAGGGTCCCCCTCCTCGGCCGCCGCCGCCGCCGCGGCTTCCTCAGTGACCCGCTGCTTCTTCGCGGACGACGCGCCAAGCTGCGGCGCCATCGCGGAGCGACTCGCCGCCCTACCCCGCCGTCGCCAGCTCGGCTCTCGCCCACTCGTCTCTCGCCGCCCTCCAGCCATATGCTGCTCGTCTCTCGCCGCCGGAGTCCTCCCGCGCCGCCGCTCACCGGCCGGCCCCCACAAAGTAATTCCGTGCGTGCGTGTGCGAGTGCTTTCCTGTTTGATAGCGCTCGGCCCAAAACACCCCAGGCCTGTGGCGGCCTCATTTGCGAGACCATCTCTCGGCCCAAGTTCGGCCCATTACATTCCTAACGGATGGCACTATTTATTTAGCATCGTTGCTTGACATTGCATACAAATTTACCACTTTTGATGATGTGGCATGCCAACGCAGTCGTCCACGTGGGATATGTGTCAGCAGAGGGTGCAAAATGACCTCCCCTACCCCTGCCCTTCTTCTTTCTTTACCTTGTCGTCCACCTCGACGCCTCCTCCTCGCTCCTCCACGGCCGGTCTCTTCCCGCGCGTCGAAGGTCCACAGCAATGGGTCGAAGGACGGGTCCGCCGG
>DXKC01006931.1:0-14887 GCA_031170775.1 Cymbopogon citratus
GACTGGCTTCCATGGGCGGAGTACTGCTACAATACAACCTATCACTCGGCGCTCCACACCACACCCTTTCAGGTGGTATACGGTCGACTGCCATCGTCTCTGGTGCCGTACACTACCGTTTCGGCGCGGACCGACGCCGTCGACGTGTTGCTCCAGGACTGGGATGCATTCCTCGCCGACGTTCGTCAACGCCTCCTCCAAGCTCAGGCCTATGCGATGAAGCACTACGACGCTCACCATCGCACGTTGGAGTTCGCGATGGGCGACTGGGTCTGGCTCCGGCATCGCCCAGAGCAGTCACTGGTGGTGGGTCCTCGGGGCAAACTGAGCCCCCGCTTTGTTGGGCCTTTCCAAGTCCTTGAAAGGATTGGACTGGTGGCCTATCTTCTGTAGCTTCCCGAAGGCACTAAGATCCATGACGTCTTCCACGTCGGTGTTCTCAAGCCATTCCGTGATGCCACACTGCCTATGGCGCCACCGGTTCTGCCTCCTCTTCGCAATGGACGTGTGCTCCTACAGTCAGCCTGTGCCTTACATGCTCAACTTCGTCGTGGCGCCTGGCACATGTTGATTCAGTGGGCACAGCTTCCGGAGGTGGAGGCGACTTAGGAGCCTTTGGACAACTTCCGCGCTCGTTTTCCCTCCTTCCAGCTCCAGGACGAGTTGTTCGTCGAGGAGGAGGGGGGGATGTTATGGTCGGCAACATGTATGAGAGAAGGAAGAACAAAAGTGGCTCAATACGACTATGATGAGTTCCAGAGCACGGTCACTAGCAATGGTTTTGCCCTATGGCATGTCAAGTTAGTCATTCGAGTCTTAGGAGTCAAGTCAGTTCAATGTTATCCCTTTTATTAGTTTGAGGTTGTTACAATTTATTATCTAAAGATTACTAGCAATGGTTTTGCCCTATGTATAAGAGTCAGACTCTTTGATTAACAAAAGGTTAGCCAGGGTTGAGATTATATCTCCCTCTCGCTCCTAGCGAGTTAGTTTCTGTCTTTGTTCCCTACGTTCTCGTCGCATCTCTGTTGGCGCCGAGCACGGCTCCTCCCGTTCGACATCGAGCCTTCAAGCCTTGCCCACCCATCTCGCATCGCTACAACCTATGATACTAAGCGCTAACACGCACACTCTTCTAGCTAAATTACCTCATTTTTGCTTGAGATGCACTACTAAATCTTTTTCATTAACCAATTCTTTTTGCTTGACATGCACTACTAAATCTTTTGTGTCAACCAATGTGTGTCTTCACACACTTCGCACTTAATACAACTCCAAATAGAAAATCAAGATTTCACACTTAATGAAAGTATTAGTTGTATGATTATTATAATGGTAAGTGGTAACTATTTCTACAGATTTATTTTTCAATTGTCTAGATTTTGCACTAGATAAGACCTGTTGTAGCAGGGTTTTCTTTTGGTATGGCATTATTTTGTCTTTTGAATAGCATGCTCTGTTCTTTTCTTGTCAATCTGCGATGGTGAGTAAATAGCTCTGTGTTGCTTGCTTATGGTAACTGATATCTCCACGAAGTATCATGGACCTAGCAAACCCATGGAAGCGTACTGAATAAAATCCATGTTTTGATTGTGGTAAAACTGAAATCGCATATTCACATTGTTATTTTAGAATAAGGTTGTGGTAAAATGGATTAGTGTTTGAAAATTTAACAATGGACATATTCTTTCGCTGCAGGTTCTTAATATTGGAAACTTACTGTAATCATCTAAAGATACTTCTACTGATATTACACATAAATTCTGTACAAAGAGTTTTTTTTTCCTCGAACACGCAAGAGAGCTGCGTATCTTTGTTGAATTTTCTGAGTAGTCTTTTTGAGGAAAAAAAAGTCTTTAGAGTGGTCCGTACAAGAACCCCAATGTGCTAAAAGGAATATCACTCTTAAACCTCTAGAGCCTAGAACTCGGGTGGCTTGTATTATAGGTCCAGTGCTATTGCATAGTCGGGTCGATGAATTGTAATCTTAGAAAAGTTTTTTCCTACTATGTTTCGCTTTACCCCCTCTTACCTTGGTCCTCGTAAGAGGGGTCAGTCCTAACTATGATGAAACACGGATCTCCAGGACCATAGCTCTAATTAGGTTTTTTACGATTACTATGCAGTACAAGATCAGCCAATTTTATCGTGTCTTATCAATCACTTTAAAGTGTAATGCGGTGGTTTTAATGTTTAGGCTGTTTTTTTATACCATATCCTATTTATGTAGTTGCTCATTGTTAGATATGGATTTTTGAACATTAAGATTGTCTGTTCAGTAACTTGCTAGAGCCCCTAATTACTATAATTAAGATTAAGACACTCTAAAAAAATTAAGATTAGGACTTCCAAACTCAAACGTTTACTGTAACTGTCACTCTTATGCCCAAAGTTCAGGATCTAAGGTGATCCTTAGAAAACTAAATGTTCTCAAATGGGCTTGAATAGGGCATCTGTAATATCAATTATCTCGTGGGACAGATTATGATTTACCATTAGGCCCTGTTTGGATCCTTGGAATTAAATTCATTCTAATAAATTATAGTTTAGGCACCTACTTGAGATAGGCTATATAATTTTTATAACTTCATTTACTTTGGAAAGTTGTGGAATCTCAAATTCCAAGCCAAATAGCCTCCATTAAGTAGATTCCAATTCCTCCAAAACGAAGGGATCCAAATGGGCCCTTAAAGAATTCATGCTCCATGACTCGATCAAGAAACTGCAATGCTCACATATCAGCTATGTTAGTATTACTCCAATGTTTTTTTTTTTCGATTGCTTTGACGCAGGTGCCAAGTTTAAGTGATTTCTCATTTTTCTTCTAATCTTCTTTTGCTTCTGAATGTGACTAAAATACCATGAGATGGAGAATTGTGAATGCAATCAATGCTATTGTCATACTGTTCTCTTAATTCTATAAATATTGTCGATATGAAATGAAAATAAATACCCCTGTTGTACACATAGATGTGTGGCTGTGTGAGGCTGAGGTGCTCAAGATTCTGCATAGCTGATGCAAAACACCATGTGTAAGTGATGCAAGAGCCCTTATTATCCGAGAGGTGGCCTCAATCCTGCCATCCAGGAGCATCTACTACAGGATTCAAGGTATGGGAACTCCACCAAATCTTTTGATCTTGTGATTTATTTTGTCGGTTTATGACCTTCTATTTTCATGCATTATGCACATGTCGGGTACATTTATATTTTAGGATATGGTTTTGCTATATGATTGAACTGTGGATTTCTATTTTGCTAAGGTTTTGCCTGGCGTGGTGTCCAGCAGCACAGACAGACGATGTCAGTGTCATCTCAACCTGTCCAATTTTTTTACACTGAATTTACTTCAGTTCTAAACATGGTTTTTGAATGGTTTTTATTCAAAAAATATTTGGTTAGGTTTTAAGCAGTTTGTTATGCTACTTGCAGTCAAGCAAAAAGACACATGATGTTGCAGTTTCTGGATGCCAATGCGGGTATCGATGAAAAAGTTTCTTATTCCAATTTACTGCAGATTGCAAGTAATCTTAAAATTGCAATTGGCGCAACTGATCCAACTGGGGTGATCGCGTCCTTTACCCGACACCCGACTGAATCGAACCAGTTCAATTTTTTCACTGCAGCAAGCGGACTGGGAGCTAGGAGCTGGTAGAAGAGACACAGACTCCGACACGCACCTCGAACGTCAGCAGCGGACGGGTTCAGGAGGCGGGGACGGTAGGCGACGCAGCACTGGTGGCAGAGCTTTTTCGACCCTTGGCACTCACGATTAACGGAGAAGGAGGATGACGATTGGTCGAGGGCTAGGGTTTCGCAGCGAAGAGAAGCGGCGGCGGAGGAAAGCAGCAGTGCTAGCGCGGAACGGGGGCGTACCTGGCGTTGTACGGCCGCGGGGCAGGGTCCGCGGCGAAGAGTTGCGACCGTATCTGCGACCGGAGGTTTTGCCGGCGAGGTCCGGAGGGGAGGCGGTGGTGGTGGGCAGTACCGGTACCAGTAGCGGTGGCGTTGGTGGGGTGGGGGAATGGTAGGCGGAGAGTAGAGAGGGGTTTTGGCGTGGGTTTTGGAAATGGTGCGGAACGGCGGGAGGGAGAGGAGCAGGGCAGCGGGAAAGGCTAAGAGGTCCCACATGTCGGTCATCTGGCCTGTGCTACCCGCCCGATTGTTCCGGCGCAAGACGCTAGCACGACGTAGGATTGGTAATGAATTTGGTATGAATGCTCAGTGGTCTCTAATGATCTAGCTAAATCATGTGTTTTACTTATTGAATCTTAGATAAGAGGCTACATAAATCTGTATATTTCCTCACAACACGATATTGAATCTTAGCTCTACAATGTTGGAGACACCATAACAAAGATATAGGATTTGTATCGATGTACGTGTTGTTGTATAGATGCTCAAAGACATTGCATCTTTTTTTTTTTGAAACATCTCATTTAGGTGCAACTATAACATAACATCTTATACAATTCGTAACAAAGACAACGTCATTGTTGAGAGGTTGAACATGCTATCCAAAAACGTATCATATCAAGTCGGATATCGGCATATCGCTGATGATTTCTTTAGTGCCAACGGTGGGCGAAGAAGACGGCGACGCTAAAATTATTCGTGGCATTATTGAAGGCCCTCAAAGTTAGGACGTGTTTAGTTGTGAGATGAAAATTTTTGGGTGTTCCGTGGGATGTCAGAAGGAGTTATCGGATACTAATAAAAAAAACTAATTACACAGCTCGTCTAGAAACCGCGAGACAAATCTTTTAAGCTTAATAAGCCATCATTAGCACATGTGGGTTACTAGCATTAAGGCTAATCTGGATTAATTAGGTCTTGTGATTTCCAACCAAACCGTGTAATTAGTTTTTTTTATTTCGTCTATGTTTAATATTCCATGCATGTGCCGTAAGAGGAGGCAAAATTTTTTTGCCAACTAAACAGGGCCTTACTTACGAAAGGTATATAACCTTGAAGAAAACACCCAAAAGCCAACTGTATTGGTGAGTGGATGGTATTTTGATTTGTTCTTCAATTATGGATGATGAAAAGCTTGATAAAGTTGTTTGATGCTAGCTTTAATGATTTGATGCATCTTTCTAGCAAACATTCTACAACTCACTTACAACAACGCCATAAGTGAATAACAAAACAATGTTTATTAGATATAAGTGAAAAATACATATTTTATTACCCCCAAAAATATTTTATCCCCATAAATTACAATGTATGGGAAACAAAATCTTGCAAAAGTAGTCTTGTGATAATTTCGCAAATTCACTTACTAAGGCGATACATACGTCCAAAGAAAAAGTCCATACATGCATCCACATTTTGTGAAATTGGTATTCAGTGACTTTGAGAGTTACAAGGTTCATGGGGAGTTCTCTCCTTGATAATAACGTCTTCAAACATCATGTTGTAGTCTTTCTTCTTTACTAGTTTTCCGCACAAAGTTTTCTCATGAAATGTTTGTCATGAAGCAAAATCAATATCCTATTTTTCTCATCAGTGTTTTTAAAGAGTATATTCTAGATATCTATCATGTCATATCTTTGCCAAAGGAGCTTTTGAGAGGATTCAAAGACGTACATTCCTCGTATTTTTTCATTGGGTTTTAGAGGAGGTTAGTATTTTCCCATTATGATCCACATATCATACTATTTTTCTTTATGGGGTTTTTCCTCTTAAGGTTTTCTCATGTCAATTTACAATGAGGCAATAAAAATATATGTTGCATCATTTTCTCCTCACTTTTCCATCTTCTCATATTTTTCGAAATGTGTTTTGGAGGAGTTTTGATATGACATATTGATTTCTAAATTGTTATCACAAGGGTCTTTAAATGGGATACTAAATATATAGTGATAACCACACCTATTTTTTTTAACTCATTTACCTATATAAGTTTAAATTGGGCTACCATATTATTTTCTGCTTATTTTCCCAATGGGTTTAGGTGTTCAAATGGCACATCAGTATATTCTTCATTTTTTTCATAGTTTTTTTCTGAGGAATTTCAGCTACATTATTTCAGTTGCATTGATCTCAAAGGAAGATTCGATCAAGGGGGAGTGTTGTGAAACATGTGCCTCTTTGAATAAAAACCACTTCAACATGCCTCTCCAGATAGACACCTCTTCAGGAGTGATCTCATCAAGATTAGAGTAGGCATTAGTTTAAAATGGTTACCAAAGGAGATGTCCTAGTGGGAATTACTGGGAATGGTTGTCTTGTCCTTTTATGACTGACACCCGGTACCACACCATTTCACCCCGTATATATTCGGTCCTCAGATCAATGCTAAACACAAGTTCTTTCTATTATCTCACTTACATTTCATACTTTAACTCCACCACAACCTCAGCTGTTTTTTATTTAAATATTTTTAGTTCTGTCAGCAGCTTTGACAATACCAATTGTATACTAATCCTGACAAAGTCATAAATGGAAGCAAAAATGAAAAGTTCTTCGACGGACAAAGATAGCAGGTTTCCCTAGAGAGAACCATCAAACTTCAAACTATTTTATTGTCTTTTGAGTAGCTAACAGGTAGGATGGAAAAAGTCATCTAACTTCTGCAATCCATCAAGGATCTGTGTTTCTGTTTCCCAAGAAGCACTTTGAAACTGCCATCAGTACACAAACATTCAGATATACTAAAAAAAATCACATTGTATTCCTGGATTGAGAAAGTGCATGACCAGGAGGCATAATGCTAAAGGACAATTATGTTTTAACTTACCATGTTAGCAGAGTATGAGGATACACTAGGAACTTCAGTCACATACAGATCTTAGCTCATCTCATGTTCCAGTAGAAAAGTTCTGTAAGGTGTTCAAGCTTCTCTCAATTCGCTCCTCAATACATGCGAGTCTCCTCTCAAGTTTTAACACACTAATATGCATGATACGAATATCGATTTCTGCAAGCTTTGCAAAAGCACGTAGTAACATGTAATAATCAGCATGTGCAACATAAATAAAGCCACCACTTAGCCGCCGCCTCCTATAACGAAGATAACCATCTGATTTCCTTGGTTTCCTAGGTGGCATATAATGAAATCCATGATCTTGCATCTCTGACTTGAGCATTTGCATTGCATCAGGACCTGAAGATGTAGAAAAGGAACTTGACTCAACAAAAGCTCTATCTCGACAGCGCTTCTTCACTCCATTGGTAATTGGAATGTCTTCATCATTGGAATGAGACTGGGATGTTACAGGATCTTTTGTATTATCATCCTGCAATGAAACACCATAAGCATCGAAATAATTTACAGTTCGAAAACAAATTTTGTGCAACCCAACAAGAATGGTGCTATCATAATAAAATCTAACCAGGATCCTACACCAAACAAAATTTCAAGGTTCAAGGTCTAACTTAATTTGTTCTTATAACCAAGTGCTGCAAAGGTTCTGCCCTTCTTTTTTTTCAAATATGGAGATTAAATTTGTATTCTATAGGTAGTTTGTCATAAAATTTAGCTCGCTACACCTTCTTATCAAACAAGTCGTTTAAAGCTTAAATAATTACCTAGCAGGAACGGGAAGAACTGCGCAAGAGTATGATAAGGGAAACCGATTGATACATAATGGGGACAATCTAACAGTTAGATATATGATATTTTATCCACCTCATGCAAAAGGAAAATAGGAAAGAATTAAAAAATTGCCAATCAAAGCGCAGTACCTCTCTGGTTTTGTACATATCCCAAAAGATCTCTATTAGATGATTCTCTTCATCTGAAAATGTAATCCCAGTAAAAATAACTTCCTTGCAGTATTTGAGATAAGAGCGGAGATCACTAGAGTAGTCTGCAAAATAAGAAAACTTTTGAGTCAGTGTCCTACCATTAAGAAGTATTCCCACCAGACACAAAATGTCAACGAAGATCAAGAATATGTCCAGTCAACCCTTGATAACTTTTATCAAAGATATGAATTCAAATATAGACTAGAATATAATGAAGCCTGTAATTTATCCATTATAATCTTTCACAAACAAATCCCATATTATTTTATTCACGAAATAGCATCTTATTGACTTTGCAAAGTTCTACTTTCTGTAACTCAATGAAACCATAGAAAGATCCTTGCACTTCCCATTCCAATGCTGAAACAAAGTTACTCAACATCTTTAGAAAGAAAAAAAAGGACAAAAGTAAAACTTTGTCTTGAAGAACATGGAAAAGTGGTTTAATGTTCTTCATCAGTTTGCCCTGTTTGTGCAGGGCAAAAGTTGATGCCAATTGCTCTATGTTAGGGTATTATTAGAGGAGTAATAATCATGTAGTGCACGACAGTTATGCATATCTTCTATGCCTAAATAGGAGAACCCCCCTAAAGGATTTTCCTGGCTTCCCATGAAGCCACATCATCATTATGCAATCCAAAAATCACATCTCATGTTTCTTTCGCGGTTTTGCTGTTTCCCCTTCCCATCGTGCGCATGCCTGCTTAAATCCACTCGCAGAGCGCCGTGTCTCCTTCCCCATATGCCATGCTTGCCGTTTCTTTTTCCCAGTGCATGAAACTTCTGCACTAAATCCACTCAGAGCAATTGATGCACCAAAGGCAAGAACTGCCCACACAATATATTGAGCGGTCGGCTGATGGTACTTATATATTCCTTGATTCCTTGACGTATCTGTTGGTCACAATTTGCCTGGCATGAGCCATTCATCTCCCTCTCTTCAAGCTCTCCTTTCCACATCTCGATTACATACCTTGCTTTACTAGATGGAGTAATTTTTGTTTGCTTATGCTGGTCCTCCAGATGGTGGTGAACTTCAACTCGGTGATGGGGTACACCATGACGAACCCGTACAGGGCGAGGCAGAAGGCCACGTCGCGCTGTCGTGGAACTTCCGGTGCCTTCAAGGATCCAGAGCTGCTACGCGAGAAGGACACCGGTAAGCCTCACACTATCCTGAATTGGTCCTCGGGGCTCAAGGGTGAGACCCCACGTCTAACTGTCTAAGCGTCGTCGACTAGAGAGCCTCTTGCAGAAGCGCGCCTTCCACCACATGGGCATGATGGAGCAGGAGGGCTCCTCAAGCACTCCGTCAACATCCTGCGATCCGGTCCTGGCTCCTGAAATAGTACTTCCACCTGTGCATGTTGGTCACAGTTCGCATGGCATGTGTGCAGTGGCAGCGTGTCGTTTAGACTTGTACCCAAGTCATGGAAAAAAATAGCTCGCTATATTTGCCGCTATAGCCCAAAATAGCTTCTTGCGATAGAGTGCCGCTATTTGTGTTCATGCACAATTTTGCCGCTATAGTCTGATATAGCTCCGCTAATTAAGGTTGATAAAACGCTAAACACTATTCCCTTAGCTCGCTATTTAAATCCATGACCCAAGTAGATGTCCTCGATGTGAAATTAATGATTGCATTAATATCCTCTGGAGGTGGTGTGGTGCTGTTATGACCGGCAGAAGAAGGCCCATTAGTGGGGGCGCAAGGCCCAAGATATCTTAGTTATTATCTTAGTTATTTATCCATATTTGAGTAAATAGGAATAGTACCATATAGTCTAGCCACAAGAGGTGTTCGTCCTATGTACTCTTTATAATCAGCCCATGAGGCACAATACAAGATAAGCAAGAGCAATTATATTTGCTCGGCTTCCCTTAGGGAGCCGGGAGACTTCTCCAGCAACCCTAGCCGCCAGCCTCATCTTCTTCCTCGTGATCAATCACGGCACCAAGCCGTCGTTCTCGCTGCTACAGACCTCGTCCTCCCGTCTCTCATCCATACTCACTGCGTCCCAAGCCCGGTAGGATCCGCAATCCTATCAACCTAGTATCAGCCATGTCTAGTCCACCTCCAGCGCAACCACGCATCCGCCGCCGCCGCCACCCACAACCTCCGCACCCACCACCTCCCAACCGGTCGCTCAGCCAGCAACCTCCGCGGTGGTTGTCTCACCTTTGCTGCCGCTCGGCCAGCCTACTTCCTCGCGCGTTTTCAGCCCGGAGCAGACTAGGACGGCGATCATCGAACTCAGCCACTCCATGCGCGACATGCAAGCCTCCATGCGCGATATGCACGCCACGCTCCATGCCCTAATCACCGGCCAAATTCAAATCCATCTGCCGCAGCAGCATACTGCCCCACCTCCACCGCCGCTTCCCTCGTCGTCGTCATCCGTGCCGCTGCCGTCCACCCAAGTTCCCATCCAACAGCTTAGCCCTCCACACTCGCCCTCTCAGATCCCAGCATGGGCGTTCGGGTCTGCGGCGCCGGTCTACTCCACCACACGACCATAGACATCCGTCCCACCAGCGCCGTCGACGGGCGCCCTCGTCAACCACGGGGCCCCCTTCGTCTCCGAGACACTTCATGGCAGGGTCGACGCTCCTCTCTTCACCGCCAGCAGCATGACTCCGCCGCACTCCGACGCCCCCCACTCCGCGGCAAGCACGCTGGAGGGTGTTGCCCCTACTGCGATCACTGAACACCACCCGCCCAAATTTACAAGCTGGAGTTCACGACGTACGATGGCTCAGAAGACCCCCTGAACTGGCTCAATCATTGCGAACAGTTCTTCCGCGAGCATCGCACCTTGGCGTCGGACCGAACTTGGCTGACCTCCTACCACCTCAAGGGCACTGCTCAGACTTGGTATTATGCCCTCGAGCAGGATGAGGGGATGCCGTCGTGGGAGCGCTTCAAGGTGCTGTGTCGCCTCCGTTTTGGCCCTCCGATCCGCGGGAGCCGACTGGCCGAACTGGGCCGCTTGCCTTTTGTCTCTACTGTGCAGGAGTTCGCTGATCGCTTCCAAGCAGTGTTGTGTCACGCCCGGGATGTCTCGACGTGGCAGAAGGCCGAGCTCTTCATCAGTGGTCTTCCGGAACATATCCGGGTGGACGTGGAGATGCGCGACCCCCCGGACCTCCAGACGGCCATGTACTTGGCCCGGGCGTTCGAGCGTCGCGCAGCAGCCATGCCACCGGATGCAGCCCCGCCTGTGGCTCCTTCCCCACAACATTCAAGTCTGCCGACGTCGCTCCGCCTAGTTGCTCGTTCCTCGGCGCCCCCACTGGCTCTTCCTGAGCCACCACCAGCTCCAGGCGCTCCACTGGTTCCTCCCGCACCACCACTAGCTCCAGCGCCTCCGTTCCGTCGCCTCACACCGGCCGAGCAATTGGAACGACGTCACCAAGGGCTTTGTTACAACTGTGACGAGCCCTATGTCCGCGGCCACCAGTGTCAGTGGCTGTTCTACTTGGAGTCGGCCGACTTCCTCGATGACGAGGTGCCAGCTGCAGTGGCAACCGTTGCTGCATTCCAGGAGGTGCCCACTGTTGGCTGACGACACCTCTACCGAAGTTTTAGCTCGAGGACAAGCTGTTTCTCCAGGCGGGGAGAGATATTATGACCGGCAGAAGAAGGCCCATTAGTGGGGGTGCAAGGCCCAAATTATCTTAGTTATTATCTTAGTTATTTATCCATGTTTGAGTAAATAGGAATAGTACGATATTGTCTAGCCACAAGAGGTGTTCGTCCTATGTACTCTTTATAATCAGCCCATGAGGCACAATACAAGATAAGCAAGAGCAATCATATTTGCTCGGCTTCCCTTAGGGAGCCGGGAGACTTCTCCAGCAACCCTAGCCGCCAGCCTCATCTTGTTCCTCGTGATCAATCACGGCACCAAGCCGTCGTCCTTGCTGCTACAGACCTCGTCCTCCCGTCTCTCATCCATACTCACTGCGTCCCAAGCCCGGTAGGATCCGCAATCCTATCAAGTGTTGTCTGCTGTGCGAACTGGATATGAGTTTGCATGGCGACGGGGAGTTTGTTGTTTGTGGTTATCCTGATGGTTGGTGCTGATTGGAGAAGTCACTGGGTGCATATTTCTAGATTCGATGTCAACCATCTTTAATAGGATTGGCAACTTTTCATGGAACTTAGTACAAATTAGTAGTTTTGAGGCGTAAAATGCAACCATGGTTTATAAATTTCTACCCTCAAACAAATTGTAAATAATAAACCTTTTTTTCCTACCAGTTTAGAAAGATTGCATAACCATATTATTACATGTTTTTATGCAAAACCCTATAGTACTAATCTATGAACTCTCATCTAAAAAACATCTATAAAATTCCCGCAACAACGCACAGGGTATCATCTAGTTTTGTTAAGTTTTGAAACACAGAATGATTGACAGAAAAAAAACATACGTTACAGTCTTGGATTCAACAGACGTGAAATATGCAATCGACAATTCTTATTGTCTTACATTTAGAATAGCAAGTTGAATATAAACTACCGACAGTCAGCATAAGCATGTCACAAACTACCATGTGTACTACAAGATAAACGTAATGTGTAGACAAGGCAATGAAATTGAAATTTACCATGTGTCGTATTGATTTTATCATAGGCAGCTGCAATAGCACACAACAGTTCTCTTGTGCCAAACTCCTCACCGTTACTAGCCTCAAGCTTCCTGGAAGTTGGTGAATTTGTATCATGGTGAGATTCACTTGGGTTTCTTCTTTCCTCACAAATCTTCTGCAAAGAAAGGTTACTTCAGGTCATACGCATTTATCAAGGACCTAACATGTTTTGAAGAAAGGTAATCAATGTGACAAACACACCTCCCACATCCCTTGACCATTGATGTTATAAAGAAGTCGTAGGGCCACAATTAGGATAGCCATCACACAAACCCGTGTAGGGACTCTAGCAGGATTACTAGACAACCATAATTCTGCAGGCATTGCCCACTCATAAATTCGGCACGCGTGGGGGAGGATTCTATCTATAGGCAGTAACAAGTCCTTCAAACAACGTTGAGCAATTGCATAGAAGTTAACTGAAGGAAGCCTCAAGCCTACTTTTTTTGCAATGGATCCAGCTGCAGCTTCCAGTTGCCATGCTCCGATAACTCGCACCAGCCTGAACAGCTGCCTTGAATCCAAAGGGCAGTCTTGGAAAGAGCTCCCAAGGAACCTGTCTACTTCGGAAAATGCAGCCACATAAGGGATATTCCCCTCCATTGCCCACCTGTAAATGTCGCTTGGCAGGATGGCTTCACGGGCAATATGACAGGCCAAGAAACAAACAGCCAACGTTGAGTAAACGGGCAGCATCATCCTCAGCGAGCGCAAAAAGGCAAACTCCACCTTGCGCCTGTCTTTTCGTTGCAGCAACATATCATCATCCGATTCATACTTCACCTCATCAGGTTTCTTGTTATCTGCAACAAGAGATAGATGTCTGTGAGAGTCTGTTCAGTTCTTCCTGTGACAATGACTAACAAGGGCTAGCATAAAAATGGCTCACCTCCGCTGCCGGAACAATTCTCTCTCCCCGCGGCCTTGTGGTCCTCGAGCACCTGGCTTGCCCAGATTCCATCAAACACCCTAGATGCAGCAACCCACCGCACCCAGACATTGCCGGCGACAGCACAAACAAATGCGCCTACCTGGTGCCACTCCACCAGCACCTCCAGCTGCCGCTGCAGGATCACCTGGAGACCCCGTATATAGCACCAGCGGACCCGCACTACCAAATCCTCGGGCTCCCCCGACATTCCAGATCCAGGCGCAAAGTCCCGTGGCTCACTCAGCTCCGTGAAGTCACCAAAAGTGGCAGCAGCAGGCACGGGAGCAGCCTGAGGGGTCCTCGGGTAGGGGGCGGGTGTGCGAGCAGCA
Source organism: Cymbopogon citratus (assembly GCA_031170775.1). Lineage (NCBI taxonomy): Eukaryota > Viridiplantae > Streptophyta > Magnoliopsida > Poales > Poaceae > Cymbopogon > Cymbopogon citratus. Next base: position 13,669 of record DXKC01006931.1, read on the forward strand.
AGCTTGGGGGTGGGCTGGGTGGTAACACGGCGAACAGAGATGTTGCCAGTGACAGGGAGGTCATGAGGATCAGCAGCAGTTGCCTGTGTGGTGTGCACGGCAGAGCACGTACGGCAGGTGAATTGGCCATCATCAGCGTCATCAGTGTTGTAGTTGTCACTGGTGCCACAATGATCACACACTAGGTGGATGCTTCCACCACCACCACCACCGTAGGGATCGGGGGAGGTGCCACCAAGGTTGTAATCCATGTTTTCACGTGAAGGTGTACAAATTTAGAGTTATTTTACCTAGAAAAAAAGGTGCATTAGAGACAGAGATTCCAATTGCCAATAAAAGATTCAAGACAAAACAAGGAAACAACACTTTTGGCATATGATAAAATTGAAATTAAAATATAGTGAAAGCATGCCCAGCTATCTCGTGAAGTGCCAGGTCGTGGGTTCGAGCGGCCACTCACGCAGTTTACTGTAGAGGCTAGGCCGTCTCGTGAAAATCCCTTCCCCAAGACCCCACTCGTGTGGGAGCCTCTGGCACTGGGTCTGCCATGCCCAGCTATCCTCCCCAGTACCACACATATTCACTCCAATTCCACAACTCTAACCTGAGAGCAGAAGCTATAAACATGCATAATCTCCAAATTACACCAAACAAATAAATAATTGGAGCAACTGGCATTAAGATAAAATTGGATCCACAATGAGTCTAAGCCTTTTCTATTAGTTGCTATTCAAAGCGCTTACTCTGATAGGTGTTTTTTGTAACAAAAATAAAATAAAATAAAATAGTGGCATGGTACCAGCTCCATCCAGAAGCCTGTTTCAAAATCAAAACAGGGGGTGGGGCAGTGTCATCACTAACATGAAACAGAACAAATTATGAGCTGCAAGTACATTATTTGGCTAATGATGAACACTTGGAATTTCCAATTTTTTTCATAATAAAAATGTATTGCTCTGAAATAGGTCATTTGTTCAGAGGCAGTAGTATAAGTCAAATACTCACATGTAGTACGGAATGAGCAACTAACGAGACAAATCAGATTCAATTGACGGAAGAGAGAGAGAGAAATAAGTAGATCAGGAAAGGGAGCAAAGAAAATCAAGGAACAGAAAGAACCTACTGAAGAAATACATCAGGAAGAAGGAACTCACCGCCGGAGGACTGGCGTCGAGGGCGTGGCGGTCGGGCGGACGACGAAAGTTGGTCGCAGACTCAC